>JAODUH010000009.1:680986-709341 GCA_027564835.1 Typhlichthys subterraneus | reverse complement strand
TGTGAATGTGTGTGTGAATGGGTGAATGTGAGGCATATAATGTAAAGCGCTTTGGATAAAAGCGATATAAATGCAGTAAACTTACACCAGGGAAAGATAACACATAATGAACCAGGAATATGTTCTGCTACTGTATTATACAATCCCAATAATCTAATTGACCAATCCCAAACCCCGCCCTTTTCACCTGTCCAACCTAGTTACTGTAACTAGGTTGGACAAAACAGCATAGTAGGCTATAACAGCAAAACAGACAGTTTAATGAGTTTCTGTAGGATTCAAAACCTTCTCAACTGTTATTGGAAGACAGGTGAAAAGGGGCGGGGCTTGGGATCTGTCAATTCTGTACATCCTCCATTACTTGTTCTCCCATGAGATATTAATTAATTGTCCCTTTTTTTTGCTGCATAGAAAATACTGAGAAAACCCAAAAAGAGACAAGGAGGAATCAGGCGAGGCTCCACCATCCCAGAGGAGGTCAGCCTGCCACCACATCCCACTGTACATTTAACATCTGTGCTGCTCTGTGCCACACTGACGTCTACTGTTCACCCTCGACAGCCGGAGGACTTGGGGGAGAGAGACGACATTCTGATTGGAGAGGGTCCCACCCTGGACCGACCGCTGTCTTCCCTGGAGAAGCTGCACATCATCGTGGGATACGCTCTGTCCAGACGGGACATCCGGTAAACCCACCGCTGCAGAATAATTACAGATAAAGTACACAGCAGAGGTCAGGGTCCCCTAGGGGGTCCTCAGAGGTACTGCAGGGGGTAACTCCAAATTATTTTGTCCCAGACTTATTTTCTTCCAAAAATGTAAATGTACATTAACATAAATACAACCTGTGCTATAAATATATAAATGTGTCAATAAATATTTTAATGGCTTAGTTAGTTACTTTTATACATGTTACTACTGCATAGGCCACCCTACACATTATTGTTGGCCCGGCAACTAAATGTTTGATACCATATATGACCCCGAAAAAACAATGACCTCTGGTATACAGTATATACAGTACTGTATACATTTATGGAGGGTGATGTGTGATGGTGGACTCCTGTGGAGCGTATTAATTCTGTATTCCATTCATTATTTGTTTGTTTATATTAATATATAGGCATTTTTGCTAACTTGGAGCTCAAATCAAAACAGCATCGCTCCGCGGTCCTCCGTGGGCGGCATCTCACACGTTGAAATGCGTCGTGAAGCAAACGTAGTGCTATGGCTTTGTTGATACGAGGGGTGTACGCCACTTTTGTTTATGTTGTTATTTACGGAGCCAGGGCTGTGTAGAAGTATCAGACTATTTTTTCAACACACACAGAGAACAGTAAACTAGCGAAATGAGAGGAGATATTTGTGTAATGGGACAAAATGTGTATTAGCTTACATTTATCTTGCAATAGCTAAATTTAATAAAGACAGCTAGGAACAGGCTAGCTGTTCGACTGCTATAACTTTATAAATATGAAATATTGCATTAAGGGTATATTGCCATAACATCATAATAACATAAACGATTAACATCTTCCTGACTTGCAGTATTTTATGTGTACCCGTTGTTGATATGTACCTGTCCCTGAGCAGGATGCCTTCATTATGATTGCTTCATACTGTTGCAGACTAAGAAGAGTCCTCCAAAATGACTCAAAACACCTGTTTGCGTGTGCTAATATATTTAGGATAATCAAATAATGTACTTTGAGAAAGCCATTTACTGTACAGTGGATTTCATCACATTCAATGTGTGTGGATGCGTCTCTCGGCCCCGACAGGGATGAGATTTATTGTCAGATCTGTAAGCAGCTTGTGGGCAATAAGAACAAGGAGAGTCGCCTACGAGGGTGGATCCTGCTCTCCATCTGTCTGGGTATCTTCCCTCCTACAGACAGCCTCAGGAAGGTACAAGGTCACATTTGACGCTACGTGGCTAAACACACTGGGAGTTGCACATTACATGTATTAACTGCAGCTGAAGTTAATTTAAACGTCTGGAAAGGCAAGATTCCATTCTGTACTGTCCTGTCCTTGTGTAGTATTTGGAGAGCTTCCTCAAGAGGGGCCCTAGTGGATATGGAGTGTATTGTACAGAGCGTCTGAATCGTATAGTAGCCAGTGGAGAGAGAGCCGAGCTGCCCTGTTGGATAGAGCTCCAGGTAATACAACTAACAGGTGGCCCCATGGGAACACCCCTGTGGGAATGGACCGACAGAGTGTGAAACCGCATTAGCATTATAGCACAATATCTTCGGTTATATTAATATTATTATTATTATTATATATAATATATATAGATTATATATAATAATAGTAAAAATAACAATAACATTATTATTAAATGTATTTTTAAATTAATATACTACTACTAATACTAATTATTATTATTACTGTATTTATTCATATATAAATATTAGCATGTTTTTTTAATATGGAGCTTTTAATGTTTCTTCAGCCATGCCATCACAGACTGTATGATCCTATTCTTCAGAACAGCCTCGTTGTGCAAATGAACAGCACCCTCTACTTCACGTACAGGCTACCCAGTCCAAGAAGCCCATGGACATGTCGGTGGCGCTCATGGACGGCCGCAGCATAACGCTGCCCGTGGACTCTGCCTGCACCTCCGCCGAGGTCTGCCAGGCGGTGTCCGAGAAGGTGGACCTCAAGGACACGTACGGCTTCTCCCTCTACATCGGCTTCCACGATAAGGTGAGCACCGCCCACCCGCCCATGGCCCCTTGAGGAACAAGGGGCCATGGGCCCCTTGAGGAACAAGGGGCCATGGGACACTGGCCCTGGGTCCAATTTTTTATCAGTAGGCAAGAAGAAGAAGAAGAGTCCACTTTTTCAATTGGTAGGCAAGAAAATTATGAAGAAGATGAAGATGAAGAAAAGTTAAGTTTTCCAATCGGTAAGAAATAAGAAGAAAAAGCCCATTTTGTATTTGGTAGGCAAGAAGAAGAGAAGAATGTGGAGGAAGCGGAGGAGACAGAAACGTCTCGCGACACCGTTATTCACGCATCGTCTGTTAAACGTCTCACAGCCTCGTTATTCACGTGTCGTCTGTTAAACTTCTCACGGCCCCGTTATTCACGTGTCGTCTGTTAAACTTCTCACGGCCCCGTTATTCACGCGTCGTCTGCTAAACATCTCACGGCCCCGTTATTCGCCTCACCGTCTGTTCTCCTCGTTACCTCTCCAGCTGTGGTCGCTTGGCGGCGGAGGGAAGCACGTGATGGACGCCATCTCCCTGTGCGAGCAGGAGGAGAGGAGGCAGGGCAGGGAGGAGCAGCACGCCCCCTGGAGGTTGTACATCCGCAAGGAGCTGTTCCTGCCCTGGCACGACTGCTCCAGGGACCCCGTCAGCACCCACCTCATCTACAGGCAGATCATCAGGGGCCTCAAGAACGGAGACTACACCTTTGACAAGGTCAGGCGGGATAGTCAAACGCAAAACAATTTGAGAAGGTCAGGCAGGAGATAGTCAAACACAGAGCACTTTGACAAGGCCAGGTTGGATAGTCAAACGCAGAGCTTTTTGACAAGGTTATGTGGGATAGTCAAACACAGAGCACTTTGAAAAGGCCAGGCTGGATAGTCAAATGCAGAACAATTTAAGAAGGCCAGGCAGGATAGTCAAACACACAACCCTTTGCCAAGGTCAGGCGGAATAGTCAAACGCAGAACAATTGCCTACTGCTTCCTAGAATTACAATAATGGAGTCTACACCTTTGAGGTCTGGCAGATTAGTCAAACACAGAACACTTTTACCTAATGCTTCCTAGAATAGTAAAAACAATGTTGTTCAGACATCAAAATAATAATAGAATAAGCTTTAATGTCTTCTGTTGCCTTGATCAGTCACTTTTCAAATAAAAAGTGAGGGATTTCTGATCACATTTTGTATACCTCACATGCCAAATAGTCATTCAAGCAGGAGAATTATAAGGACATTTAACCATTTAACAGCAGCAGTGCTGCCTCCTTGTGGCTCTATTAATAATAGCGGCAGCTTTCCATTGTTAATGAAAACCCCTGTGTAGTTCATGTAACGGTGCCCATGTCTTCTCGAACCCTCAGGAGGATGAGTATGTCCAGCTGGCAGCAAGACACTACTATGTGCGCTTTGGCTCTAGCACCAACATAGAGAACATGCAGATGGCTGTGGAGGACTGTATCACCACGGCACTCATAGAGAGCAGATCTATGGCCAAATGGGTCTCCATGGTCAACGACACACACCGAGAGGTATGGTGGCTCACGCTGGACGCATGCTGACCAAAACAGAGCATTTTGCCGTTATTGTATTTATTTAGTTAAGATCTTATTTGCATCTTGGTGTTTGTTTGGTAAAGTCACAGTTTGATGTTACGACACAAATGTTCCTCGATCCTCACTACACAGGCTGTCGGCATCAACGGCAATAAGACCACAGACCGCGTGAAGGCGGAAATAGTTGACACTGCGCGTCAGAAATGGCTGCTTGACTTTTCCAAGTTCTTTGATGTGACGATGATGTCAGGTAAGGGTTAGGCTGCTACACATAAACATGAATAAAAATGTGAAGTTCAATTGAAGTTTTAAAGATTGTGTAAAGCAGACATACATTTTGTGTTTGTCACACCACAGAAAAAGGTCATATTAACCACCCAGCCAAATTTGAATTCATAAAAAAGTTGCCAAGTATATAAAATTACTTTTCAAAAGCGTGAAAATATAACCAGCATTACCTGCTCTCAAGCGCTAGGGGTGTGTTTCACAGTCCTGAACAGTGAAATTATGAAATGCAGTTTAATGGTCTAACTCTACAATACAATACTACATAGTTAACAGTGTTTTCACATGTTTAAAGGAGTGGATTTCTAACAAAATATTTCCAAGTAAGTCTCTGTAGTTGCTTTACACAATCTTTAAACATGACACCTGTATAAAGTATGAGCAAGTCTGCTAATGTAATACTCTTCTGCAGGACCTGCCTTGTCAAAGAGCCGGTTTATTCTGGCTGTCAACTGGAGTGGAATACTCTTCGTGGATGGAAAAGACAAGAAGCTAGCTGAACTGTCTTACCTCCAGGTCACTGGGATACACACACAAAGGTACATGACACTGTGTACACCCCATCTTTGTTAGCTTCTTGTACCGTGCTGATAAAGGTCTTGTTCATGTTACATGGCTGTAGACCAGGGAATTAAGCTTACAGCCCCTGGTATTCCCAGGCAATCTTCCAGTCCCATCCGAGCACTATCCAGACACAACCCTGCAGGGGTGGTAGCAACTTTCTGGGGCTCAGTCGTCAATCAGTCAGTCAATCAGTCTATCAATCGGTCAATCAATGAATCTCTATGTCTGTGTGTGTGTGCGTGTGTGTGCGTGTGTGTGTCAGTCTGACCACCAGGGTCAAGAATCCCAGGAGTGACTCTGTGAGCTTGGCCACGGTCAGAGGAGAGTACGTCTTGAGGTGTGAGCACGCTGAAGACGTGGTTTCACTGGTGAACATGCACATGGAGGGAATGAGAGAGCGCTCGGTGTACGCCGTGGCCCTGCAGGATGCCCACAAACAGGGTATGCACTGTATGCTAGCGCGGTAATTCTAGCATGGCTTAGTTGTTGTTTGCTGCATTTTTACAAACTGACAAGTCGGTTGGGTTTTTAGCTCATTTTGATACTGTGCATATTTTTCTGAAATTAATGTTTTACTCAATTCTAGTAGTGTAAAACTATTTGTTGTTTTTTATTTGTTGTGGTTTTATCTAGTCTTGTATGTTTACTTTTAATGTTTTTATTTTTTATTTTATTTGTGCTAATGGTTAATTTGGAGGATTGGACTATGACCTCGACATGCACACACACACTCATTATTCTCTCTCTCTAGACGACCCCTCGTTCCTGGCCTATAAGAAAGGTGACCTGCTAGTCATGGAGAAAGACGGAGACTTCTCTGCCGCCCGCAGCTGGAACAAAGCCACCAGTGAACGGACAGGAAACAGCGGCGCCGTCTACATGGACACCATCCAGTTCCTGCCAACGCTCACCAAGCCCAGCGAAGACTCGCTGGTCGGGTTTCATTTACCTTTCAAAGTATCAAAAAATAAATACAATACAGTGCTCATTGTGCATTGCAAATAGTTTGCTAGATAGCAATGCTATACGTTAAAACCAGGTTTTTATAAGAGATGGACTAAATACTGCCCCCTTGTGGCATTACTAATATTGCTTCTGAACCACCAGGATCTGCTTCATTTGGGGCCAGACCGGAGGAGGGCCTCTGTGACACAAGCTCCTCAACAGAGAGAGGAGGCAGTGGCCCCCGTCTCCCTCAAAGAGTTTTCCTTCGAGTACTTCAGGTCAGACATCCAATAACTCTTCATCGAAGGTATACAGATACTTGATAGTACGTCAATGAAATGTTATTTACAGTTATACACAGTATCTCCACAAACACATCTATGCACCCATAGGGTCAAATTTAAGATAGATTGTTTCGAAAGTATATCTTGCGTTTCTTAGTTTACCCAAACTACTATTAATAATCCCATTATTGGCCAGAGGGGACATAGCGGCGATACCAGGGACATAGCGGCGATACCAGGCATATATGCACAATTGTGCTCATACTGTAGCAGGGCTTTTGTGCACATCGTATCGTAACTTTTAGCTCTCAAACTAGTGGTTTGAAGTGTAACTGCACCCCAGCTCTGAGCCGGACTCCACCCACTACAACTTTGAAAACTCCGTCAAGGAGCTGACGGGAGGGGAGGGGCTCAGAGGGGGACCCTCATTGACGTCAACATGTGAATTTGATGACGTATGATGAGTGTATCGATGAACACCAGCACCGGTCCTAGGGTGATTTTTAACGCATTTAAATGCATTGCGAAGCCAAGGGAATTGATGTTGTGAGCGTTGATTGCCACTTTGTTTATTTCCTGTTTACGGAACCAGGGCTGTGTAGAAGAACCATATTATTTTGCGCACACAGAGAACAGGGAGTTAGTGAAATGCGAGATATTTGGTGAACTTGACAGAAAGTATTTTTAGCTTACAATAGCGGACTATACCATACGATATTGGTGGTATGGATAACAAGCAGTGCATGTTGGTCACATGCTGACTCAGCAATTCTGCTGTCCGCTCAATGGATGCTGTTCTGACTCTGTGCCCACAGGCAGCCGGGTAAGGAGCCAGGAAGGGCAGGCCTGTCTCGGGGCGTGGGCAGGGAGCGTCTGTGGGCCTGTTCCAGGGAGCCCCTCAAACAGCCCCTGCTGAAGAGCCTGGCAGGCAACTCAGAGCTCTGCCACCTGGCCTGCAGCGCCTTCACTGATATCCTTGAAGCTTAGATTGGTTTTATTGGTTTTAATTCATTTCTGATGCCAAATATATAGGACAAACCTACCTGATCCCAAAAACACAAATACAAAAGAGTGTAGTAGCCTTAAATTATACCTTAAATGTCTGTGTCACCCAAGCTGTGGCCTAGTGGTGTTTCTCAAGTCAAGTAACCCTAGTGGTGCTTGAAGGTCCTACTAGGTCAATAGTATGTGACAATTTATTAAGTATTTATTAATTATTATAATAGTATTATTATTTATTAAGTATAAACTATATAAAAAGTAAGCCAACTTTTTGTATTTATAACTTATATTTTATGCATATAAATAGATAATGAAGACAATGAAATTCTAATCCGTTTTATTTATTTGTTTAATATTTTACTTATATTATTGTGTAAAGGTTGGATATGTTTTTCACTTCTATGGTTATACTGCAAATAGGGTGTAGTCCAATAAAGAGGGGTTTTTTGACTTTTAAACTCATTGAAAGGGGGTCCATGAGCCACTTGAGAACCACTGGTCTGTGTGTGTGTGTGTCCTTGACCTGGGCTCCTACCTATCCTGAAGTACATGGGCGATTACCCCATCAAGATCGCACGCAGCCCCATGGAGCTGACTGACCAGATCTTTGGTCCAGCCATGCAGTATGAGGCTCTGCGGGACGAGGTCTACTGCCAGATAATGAGACAGATGAGCAGCAATGGCAACAGGTGCATTGTGCATGTGTGTGCATGTGTGTGCATGTGCGTGCACAGTCTCTCTAAAAATGTTTAATATTTATTTTCTAACTCCTAAATTAGCAATTCACATTATCATTTTGCTAAATAAATAATTAATTAATGTGTATATATATATATATTTTACTGTCAATATTTTCAGAGTTACTCTTAATTTGTCTGTCTGCCTGTCTGTCTGCCTGCCTGCCTGCCTGTCTGCCTGCCTGTCTGTCTGTCTGTCTGCCTGCCTGCCTGTCTGCCAGGTTGAGCATGGAGCTGGGCTGGCAGCTGATGTGGCTGTGCACAGGCCTATTCCCGCCCAGCCCGAGCCTGTTGAGGCATACCCAGCGCTTCCTGGAGTCGCGTCCCAGAGACCCGCTCTCTGCCTTCTGCCTTCAGAGGATACAGGTCATGCTCAGGTCAGGCTCTTTCCATTAGCACTACGTCACATAACATCGCCTTAATAAATTAGGGTTAGGTTAAACATTTTTTTTCTTTTCTTCTACCAACCTATTGTTTGGTAATAGTTAATAGGTAATAGGCCAAAATGCATAATGGCTGGTCAGGAATAACGAACAAAAACTCAAAGGAAGTGAAAAATAGAGCAATGTTCTTTACCTGGGCAAGGGCCAGGTATGTGAATGTGCAGATTCACATACTTGATTTCAAAGTCACCATGTTCAACAGTTTTTTTTTTTATTCTTCTTCAGGGCAGAACCCAGGTCCCTTCCACCTCACCAGGTTGAAGTAGACGCCATCCAACAGAACAGCACCCAGATCTTCCACAAAGTTCACTTCCCAAATGACACTGACGACGTAAGACAGCGTGACAAAGTCACACCCTCACCACCCTCATCGTTATAGAGCAGCCAAAGACACTGGTTAGACACTGGCTTCAGCTCGCACCTAACTTGCCATGCATGTTTAACCAATGCAACGTGGCAGGATGTTTTATCTACTGCCTCTCCCAAGCTGAGACATGCGGTGGACTGCCTCGTCCATGCAAGCAGCCAATTCGTCTGGTCGGCGTAACGTCATATCCGGCAATGGCTTGAGAACTCGGTGACAACTCGGTGACAACAAACGGCTGTGGCCGAGCAACCAAACATTAAACAGTGGTGAAACGGTGTCACATGTGGGCTAGTCACATGGGCTCTGAAAAGTTTCTGTTTATTTTAATTTATAATGCTGAATTAGGCTATTTAGTATATATTTGTATTTTGATGAGCTCCTAGGCGATGCCAAGAAGCATGAATTGATACTGATTTGGACGACATAGAAAAAAAAAACATGTTGTTGTTTTTAAAGTTGTCAATCACTCAACGTCACTTCCGGGCGTTCGCCGACCAGACGAATAGCAGAATTCAACTGCAAAAGCCTGCATTAGCTGCTGTATTTCGTAACACAGTGCACTTAAATGTCAAGAGATGGATTAGGATAAATATCTAGCACTATTACATAGTTAGTTGGCACATCTGCACCACTAGATGGCAGTATAGTATAAGACAGAGGTCTTCAACGTTTGTTGGGCCAAGGACCCCTTGGCTGATAGAAACAAGGCACCATATCACCTATAAAACATTTAGTTGCCGGGCCAACGATAATGTGTAGGGTGGTCTATTAATGCCATGTATAAAAGCAGGCAACTAAGGCATTAAATAATTGAAATGTATATATATATTTATAGTACTGGTTGTATTTATGTTAATGTATATATTTAAGAACAATAAATAATTTCAAGTGATGATAAAATAATTTGGAGGACCCCCTGCAGTACCTCTGAGGTCTCCCTAGGGGTCCCGGACCCCCTGTTGAAGACATCTGGTCTAAGATGTAAAGACCGTGTCATTTACAGTTATCCCGTCTTGCACGTCCTAAAAATAGCTCTTGTATATATTCTTTTTGCTTTTTTTTATGCTCAAATTTAGCATTTGTAAGCTAACGCACTACTTCAGTGACGCAGGAGATGTTTATGATTATGTATCTACCCCCCCCCCCCCCCACACACACTCTTTCCTCCTGTGCCCCTGCACTACTGAATCTGGTGTTTCTACACAGCCTAGGCCCTGTAGGTGGGGACACAACCGTATTGGTGCAGACCGTACCACACAACACTATCCCAGCCTTGGAAATGCATGTCCAATGTGTGTGTGTGTGTGTGGGGGGGGGGAGCCTATGGTATTGAAGGGAGAGGTGTTTTTGTTTGGATCAAGTTCAGTCAGGTATCAACAATCTTTCTCCAGAATGACTGACTATACCTTTAATGAGCTTTGCCCGTCCCAAGGCACTGCCAGGTATGTTTCTTGATGCGTGCGTTGTGTTCCACTGTAGCTGTTCGAGGTGACGTCCACCACCAGAATCAGAGAACTGTGTCACAGAATCGCCACTGACCTCAGACTGACTTCATCTGACGGCTACGGGATCTCACTCAAAACCCCTAACAAGGTTGGCTTTACAGTAGAATTGTATAGTACAGTAACATTTGTTCTATCTAGTTACTGCTACTAGGTAGGACAAAACACCATATAAAACTATTACAAGAAAACAGACAGTTGACGGGAGGTTCCGCCAGATAAAAACAAATGCTCAACTGTTACTGGAGGACATGCGTAAAGGGGAGGGGCTTGAGAAAGGTCAATTGGGTGGTGTTTTTTTACCGAGAGCACATGTATTTCTTATTGCTTCAGTACTTTAAACAAAAAAAAATCTATTGTCTCTATATTGTAGATTGTTCACCCAAAACGAGATCTGTTTATAATAGACACAATAGAGGCTTACACAATACTCACTGGAGTGTCAAAACCCATGACAATGACATTTGTCTAATCAGTACCAGCTTGTTTTTGTCTTAGGTACAGAGTTTGGAAGACAATAAGTACTTCTTTGACAGTTTAAGACAGAGCTCAGAGCAGCCAAGGAAAACCAAAAAAGTCAAAGAGGGTAATTCAACATAATTACACACTTAATCATTTTTATTCCAATATTTACAAATATTACATAATAGTAAACTCGTTCCCAGGTACCCCACCTGCAATGCCATATCTGGTGATCTTTATGAGGAAACTTTGGTTTAACGTGACCCCTGGAAGAGACCTGACAGCTGACCTCATGTTTCATTTCCCACAGGTACCCACCTCACAAATTGGTTTCATACAATATTACGTTTTTTGAGGTACAAACTTAGGGGAATCATACCGTATTATTTTTTGTATAAAAAGAAAAACAGTATATTGTAAAAAATATAATTATAAAATCCCCCTACACGCAAGAGTTACCATTCTCAAACTTCAGGATATGTAGGGAGTAGCACCATCTACGGAGTAGGGTTATTGCAATTGCTGTGTCTGATTGGCTCAAACTAATGTCAGGTGATCAGCTGTGACTAGTGTGAGACAATCAGTTTGAGAGTCTGTAATGTGGTTAATCTGTTTAAATATTAACTGACTTTTAATGTGGTTATTAAAACAATACACTATACTTATCACACAAAATATCTAAAATATAATTGTATAGACTATAAATTGAGCTAAACCTGGTTGAGTAGTATTGGTAACTGTATTTACCTGCACAGGAGTTTCCAAAGTACCTCCGAGGGTACCACATGTGCAATAAAGAAGACATGGTTTGTCTGGCCAGCCTGCTCTTCAGAGTCCAGGTAGATTCAGACAGGTCCCAGTTCGTCATGATCCCCAAGATGTTGAAAGCTCTGGTTCCAGCTGACCAGTTGAAAATCATGTCATCTGAGGAATGGAAAAAGGTAAAGGGGGGGGGGGGGGGTATTAAAACATTGCATTTTTGTTTTTAAATATAGAAAGTGCTTTTATCTGTGTTTTCTTTTCTTGGTGCAGCAAATCATCTCCTCGTACAACAAGCAGGCTGGCATAACTGTAGAGGAAGCAAAAATCGCCTTCCTTCGATACATTTCTAGCTGGCCCACGTTTGGTTGTTATTTCTTTGAAGTTAAAGTAAGAGACTCATCTCTTTTTTCCAAATATTTATTACTTTTTTATGTAATCATATTTTATGTTTATTGAACACATTATGTTGTGTTTTCTTACCATATTATATTTTGTATTGTGGTTGCATAATTTGCATTTGATATGGGATTATTCATTAAATCTAGATTACAGGGAAACACACACACACACATTAAGGTAATAATAAAAAACATGTTATTTTCACTCTCCAGCCAGTGTCATCTGACCAGTGACACTGTCTTTAATCTGGATTTGGTCCCCGGGCGCTGCACAGTGGCTGCCACTGCTCGCTTGAGGGATGGGTTAAATGAAGAGAACGATTTTCGCTACATGTACCTGTATGTGTATGTGACAATAAAAGCACCTTCATATACAAATTGGTTTACATTATCCTCTGCATTGTTGTTTTGCTTTGCAGCAAACATCAGAACCTAGCTACCCTAGTATAGTTTTGATTGCCATCAGCAAGCAAGGTGTCAGCTTCATAAACCCAAAGACAAAGGTGTGTGCCATAATTGAAATGTTCAATAATGTTATGTCCAAACATTATAAACCAAAGTTTTTCTACATAAAAACTGTCTTACTGTTGTAAATATATTTGTGAAACTACTAAATTAATTTACATTAAAGTGTAACTACACCCCAGCTCTGAAGCTCTGATCTTGACTCCACCTTTAAAGTGGGGAGGGGGGGCTCCATTAACAGTATTATTAACATTTGAATATGAAGACATATACAAGTGTAATGTTGAAAACCAGCCAGGTCCTGGGGTGATTTTTAACAGATATGACGTTTAGTTCTGTTTTCAGCCCATAAAATGCGGCGTTTTAGAAAAACTGAAATTTTGTCAATTTTAATACCAGCATTGATGTGTCTAATCACAGATCAATCCTAATACTTTGTTTACAGCTCAAAAAACGAATTTTAGGGTGCAGTTTTACTTTAAGTTATTTAATAGGTAACCAATAGGCATATTCAGTTATATTCTGTATATGTCTAGTATTCAACTAGTATCTTACTAATAAAAGTACACTGCTTGTGTACGGTTATTAGTAAGATCTCAAGTGGAAACTGCGTGAGATTTAAAGCAGCCTTACATTGTTTTGGTTTGAAATGCAAAGAGCCTATGCTCATCTCGCAGCATCATAGCTTAGTTTAAAGACCACATTTGAATGCATATCCTAATTCTGCTGTAATGTGAACCCTTCAGGAGCTGCTAGTCATGCACCCATTCAGCCGTATCACCAACTGGTACAGTGGCAACAACAACTTCCAGATGACCATTGGCAACCTGGTCAAGGGAAATACCTTTGTCTGTGAAGCTCCTCTGGTGAGTGATAGCTGCTGGCTCTCTGTGTGAACAAGTTAAAGCAAATGTATGGAGGCCTTGTGTTTTAATGCTTGACGTTGATGAGCTAACATGAGCCTTTGCCTGTTGTCAGGGTTACAAAATGGACGACCTTCTGAGGTCATACGTGAACATGTATGAGAAGCAGAGGCAAGCGGTCAAACCGAGGAAACAGATGTTTTCCTGAGGCCTGGTGGGAAATAGATTGTTAGACTGAATATCATTGGCTTTAAAGCCTTAATAATATAATGAAGAAAAAAGAACAGAAGAAAAGCCTTCGTTGTATTGCTTTATACTGATTGTGTTGTATTTGTACTTCAAATTTTAGATGTAATTAATGTTATTTAATGTAAAATCAATGTAACCTATAATTTATATTATATTAATCTTTGATTTCCTCTAGTGTTTTCCAAGTCAATTCATTTGGCCTTTTTACAATTTATTTCCCAAAACAACCAGTAGATGGGGCTGAAAGTGTAACATATAAAGACCAAAATGATATTGCAATTGAAAACAAATAAACGAGTCGTCTTCTTACTTGAGTGTCGCATCGGTGCTTCAATTAACACCTAACAGCATCTGTGCGTTGTCTATCTAAACATTAACTTCAATACAATAACACTATTAACAGTTGTTTATTAATTAGTTAAATATTATTTTATATTGCAGATGAATGTTTTGAAAATCTGTGGGTACACCACAGCTGTAAACTATTTTAGTGTGAATGCATTGTCTTGATATGTTTTATATTTATGCTGACAAAAAAAGTGCATTTGTTGAAAAATTATTGTCTAAAAACAATGCCCATATGTGTGAATGTGAAGGAAAATATAAAATCATCTTGTTTCTTGACAATGATATACAATCTTAAGTGTTTTAAGGTCTCAATATACAAAATATGAGGCTTTCAAAATGGCAGCCAATTCTACCGGCTTGCTGTGGGACATGTGATGCTCTTGGAATGCCCTGACTGCAGCTCGCATTGCCAATATGTTACCACCCTTTACAGATAATAAACCTTCAATTTCATACCTGAACTGACATGATAAACAAGTGTGTGTGTGTGTGTGTGCGTGCGCTATACTACACTACTGTAGGGTAGACTACTTATACAGCCCTCCTTATTGCTTGTCAAGACTATTGCTCTGTTACCATGGAAACCATGTGACCAAAAATCAGGTTACCATGGGCAGGTGCATATGAGGTGCAATAGGATTGTTTTGGGCTTCAGTCTGTATCCTGATGCAATCTTGCTGTAAGGGAAATAAGTGGTTTGCCAACAGTGACGAGACTCTATAGGCTATAGATCCTGCATATGTAATGTTACATTTTGCCTAATATTTGCATTTACGTGGCATTTAAATGTTAACGCTTTGAGAATTAGTGGCACACTGTCGAGCGACGTGCAGTACCGCGTGTGTAGATGCACTCGCATAGGCTACATCACTGTTTACTATTTGCGTTAATTGAAAGTGGAATAGCTGTGAACGTAAAGTGAGATGTGGGCCAAGTTATGTTTCTGATATATAAATAAATAAAAATCGTGTGCGAGGGTGCGTGCACGTGTGTGTGTTTGTGTGAGGTGCCCTACAAGAATGCAAAGGCATTTGATGCACTGCACCAAATTTGAGACAAAAGACCATATAGTCCAAACCACATCATCACTATCTTTCCACCTGCACCCTGCCCCCACCCAGCAACTTGTGCTTCGTTTCACCAAACAATCGCGTAAGACCTATAGCCCCACTGGCACTAACGTGCCCGTACGGGCACGCGCGCAAGTACACTCAGTGTTACACCCAAATGAATGTTGTTATGAGTTTTAATTCAGTGTGTGTGTAGCTGTTGCCATAGCGTTCATGAAACAGTTATTTAAATAAAAATAAAAAAGTTATAAAAAAACACGAATCAGTACAGGTGTATTATCATTCAATGATATATGCGTTATACGCACGTTATGGAATTAAGATAATAATCGTTACACAATTGTTGCTATAATACAATATCTATTATCTTGTTTCAAAGTCAGAACAGACTTTCGGCCATTTTTCTGGTGTGTTTGTTGTTTTCACTTAACAAGCCGCTGTTCTGAGGTCAATGATAAGTTTTGCCGTCCATTGAACCGAACTCCTCTTCGGGGGAATGAAATGAACCGAGATCAGCGTCTCGCTCGTGTCTCGCCTGCCACGGCGCGCGCGAACAACGCGAGCCTCGCGATAGCCTCTCGTGGAATCAAAGCATCGCTCGTGAACTGGATGCTGACAGACGCGCGGTCATCATGCAAAGGTTACACTGTATCCATTTGAGTGAATCTCTTACGTGAAGAAGGCTCTCTGCGGGACTAAGACAACAACGTCAAAATGCGATGCCCGCACGCAAAAATGCGCTAAACTGGCCGGCGTTCATCTACAGCAGGTGTCAAAAATGGACGAGAGTTTGGGATTTCTACGGACGGCGATGTGTGTGCTCGCTCCTCTTGGCAGTAAAGTGGCTTCATGAGTGTCCAAAGTAACAGTGGAAGTGGTGGAGGAAGTTTGGAGGCGACGCCATCTTGGTCGCAGCTCTCCTCGTCCCCAACGATTTCTCAACAACATATAACGGCGACCGCAAAGACCAAGGAAGGTATCTAGCCCAGAAATGCACGACAGGCACTTATTCCCCCTGGTCTTGTTCTTTGCGGTAAAATAAAATGTGTTGGGCCATGTCGACAATACCTTAAATCCAAGAAAAAATGGATGGCAAGTTCACGGATGCCGCGAATTGGAAGCCAAACGTCAGCTGTCAGTTCAGTTGACTGCCAGTCTAAAAAGGCAACGATTTTGTTTGCACAAAGAAAGAGCTACGGTACCTTGTTGTTACGTTTTCATTTTTATTTTGATTCTTTCAGGTTATTTTACAGCTGTTGATTTCGGTGGATATATTTGTAACAGTCTGTGACGCTTGTCACCTACAGTATCAACGCCAAGAGAATATAGTAATAACGTATGCATGCATTGCAATACATTAGTAGGCCCTAGATTTTAGCCTATGGTTTTAGCTTGTGTGCAGTTAGCCTTCCCTTTATACACATTTAAATATGATTGTCGAGTGTAGCTTTGGCTTTGAAAAGGATATTGTAGTGTGCTATTGTGATATTACTGTGTAATGTTTGTTAATCAAATGTACAGGTTTATTTAAAAAAAAACTCACATGTACGAAATATAGGGTATTTTAAAATAAGTCTGAATATAAAAAGAGAAAGTTTACGTTGGCATATTGGTTGACATGAAAGTTAGTGTCGTTTTAAGTTTTTGTATTAATTCCTAATCTGCCCCACTTAAAGGGAATCGTGTGAGAATTGCCCCTATTTCAAGCCATACATGGCGTAGTCCATAGCTTTTTGTCTTTTCACGTATCCTTGAATAACCTCTTGTGTCCTATACTGTGCTTTCATTGGTTTACAGCACAGGGCTTTTGTATAATGTTCATTAGGCGTTCTGCTAGGGCTTGCCCCGTTTGAAGCTATGTAAAGACGACAGCACAGGAAATATCCAATAAGGAAACATACACCATTGCTCACAAGGGGGCCTGGGGGGGATTGTGTTTTTTACTGGGTGCAAAAACTGTCACATGCATTTCCTCTGCCAGCACAGGGTAGGCCGACTTGATGTCCTTGTGCCATTGTGTTCACATTAAAGGGGGAGTCAGGGATAATGGAGAAATATTCAATTTACAGAGCCAAGGATGTGTAGAAATACTGGACCATTTCAGCCCGCACACAGCTAGTTCTGCTAGTGGCGGAACGTGAGAAGATATTTGCTGAATTTGACAAAAAGTGTATTTGCTTACATTCGCTGACTTCACCTTAAAGTCCTAATTCACCATTCACCTTACAGGGCATACCGTGTTAAGGAGATTCAGATCTTTTAATTATTCATTTTATTTTACAAAAAGATGTGTAAAACAGGAGCCCATTTCCATTTTAACTTTGATGGGGCTCTGGTTTACCAGGGGCCCGGGGGCCAGATCCATTTGTCTGATACAGAGCACTGTGTAGAAAGATAATGAGTATCGTTTGTAATGAGCTTGGGATTGCGTTCTCAATATCCAAAATCCCTTACTTCCTATTTTACTTCATCCACAAGGCTCATGGCCTATCAAGAACTCTGAAATTACTCTTTCCGGCTGCGTCTCGTTACTGTATGGAGTAATCAATCATTCAAGATTACTTAATCATGGATCCATACTGTAATCATGGAGCCAGTCGTACTTTCTCCAATGTTCTTCCCGATCAGAAAAGTGTCCATCCCCACCTCATTGAACCACATGAGACATTACTTGATTTGTGTTTCAGAAGGGCCCTGTGCTTGAATCATTTTGGTATGAAACTCGGGGAAAGTCTAAGCGGGTTCACCTCTAATCAATATCAGTACAATGCTGATCAGTAAGATCAATTGTTGCTCGGACTCAGTCACAATGATTTCAAGCTCTCCAGACTGATTGTTGAAGCACGCGAGATCAGGATGGTCTTACAAGGCCAAACATAGTTGGCCTCACGAGACCATCCTGCTCTTATCGTTGCTTGCTGCCTTCGGCTCCGGCTAACACTGTTAGCCTTGTGGAGAACATTAACACGTGTGTCCTTTTCAAAATGGCAGCCCCCATGGAGGAGCTGCACAGCCTGGACCCCAGGAGACAGGAGCTCCTGGAGGCCAGGTTCATGGGCGCCGTAAGCGGAAACACGGGCGGCAGCACCGGGAGCACCAGCGGAGGTGCCAAGGTAACACATTTAATGCAGTTATCGTCAAACAATACCAGGGCAGCTCTGCCCGTCTGTGGTGTGGCTGCACTGTCACATTCTTATTGGTATGTTGTTTTTTTTCAGGGGCTGACCAACGAGTGCTCCAACCACAGCTACGGCAGCATGGGCTCCTCCAGTGACAAGGAGTCTGAGGTAAAGGCAGGCGGGTTGGACGGGAGGAGGGGGAGGGGGTGCGGTGTTTTGGAACGCCCACTCTGCTTATCTGTGTGACATAGTAATAGGTATTTAATAGATGATGAATACATTTTTTACTTTTTATATTTGTTGATGCATAAAAGCCAGCTTCAAGTCTCAAGCAACTCTGTTTTCAAATTACTTTGTGTGCGCAGTACACACTTAAATGTGTACACCATGTTTCTGGGTGAACAGCTGCAGTCCTAGTGGAAGTGACTGACCCCCCACCCTCAAACAATGAAGCTTTTTCCCCCCCAGGTTTTCAGAGACAACAACCAAATATTTGATTGTTTATTAAAAGTAATGTATAAAGACATTAGGAACAGTACGACTTTACTGCCTCACTGCCAAAGGTTTGTGGGTCTGTCTAATTCTCAGTTATCTCGTGTAGATGCTGATATAATTCACATGCTAAATTCATGTACTACATATTCATAAGCTATATTCAATACCAAAATGGCACCCGTTAGTGTAAAAGTCTCAGAGATGTGCAGTAGGCACGTGTATTTGCGCTACAGCCCTTCCTTTCTTTATCACTGCCTTTTTGCATTTCTCCACATCTCGCCAGAAGTCTGATATGAAGAGAGGGAGTTTCCCTGCATCAGTGTTGGGTAGTAACTAGTTACAGCTGGTTTGAGAGGCTGCAATGTGGTTCATTATGATTATCCAATAAAGAGGATTCAATTCTAAAATGAGCTGGCTACACAGGTTGTCATTTTTTGGAAGGGGCGAGGCAGGGTAGAATATTAATGTAACTAGTAACGTACCTAATAACTTTATATACCCAGTAATAAGTAAAGTAATGCTAGTACTTTTTGAAGGAGTAATAAGTAAATAGTATCTTATTACTATTCCTGAGTAACTTGCCCAACACATCCCTGCATACTCAGTATGTGCTCTTCCTTCTGTTCTCTCCCAGTAATGCTAGCATGGGCTCCCATTAGCAGAATTAGCCAAAGTTGTGTCTTCTTTGCCCACCCTCCCCCCTCTCTTTCCCCCACGTCTAACAACAGACCCCGGAGAAGAAGCACCACTCCGAGTCGTCCAATCGAGGCAGAAAGAGGAAAGCCGACACCCAATCGGAGAGCAGCCAAGGTATGACCGATGCCTGCAGACTGACTGCTCCCTCCGCCTGTGGGCCTGCCATTGCAAAGTCAATAGACCTCGCCAGTCATGTCGTCACAGTTCGAAGTCGGGAGCACTTCTGAGTCTAAAATTCAAAAGTGAATAGGATCACAGAATGGCCTTTTTCTTATTCTTTCGTTTTGCCATGGTTACGGTTAAGGTTATGCCATGCTCTGGCTGTTGGCATACATTTCAGATATGTTAAGGTCTTCGTTTTCAAGTTATATGTTGTTTGCTAACTGCAAAAGTAAGTCAACTACCGGTGCAGATTCATATTCAAGTAATTCAAGTAATTTAAATGGGTAATATATTAGGGTTGTCGATGTCTACAGTTATACACCGTGATGGGCAATGACATCGTAGGTGGGGGACAATATAAATTTTTCCTTAGCCTGCTTTATTAGACTTCAAACAAAGACAGTAGCTCTAATTATAAATGATTGACTATCTATAAAACTTAAGTAGTATCAATTCGGCGAGCCTCGGAAAAAGCGTATTACGCAGTGTTTCACTAGAAACCTTAGATATAACTTTGTCTGAACGCTGCCATCGGCGATGGACGATGGCATTGTCTATCAATCACAGCCTGGCCTTTTACATTTGCCGCTGAGTGATCCTGCACCGGGAGACGTATTTTATATGTGCTGGAGCAATAGCAAAATGCTTACTTTGACTACTTAGCGGTCTCGAAATATGGAAATACCAGTAGTTTCCAGTTGGAATATGTGCCTTTGACAAAACCGGTAAGTTTGCAACATATGAGTTAATCACATACCGTGGTAGGGAAGAATATCGAAAACGCCATACATTTTTCTCATAATGCTTAGACCCAGAAGTAATTATATGGGCATAATGACGTACGACTGGCAAGGTCTATTGCGAAGCCCATTGTCAAACTAACAGATAAACAGGCAAGGCAGATCAGCCAAACCAATCCTGGAAAAGAGGCCCTGATTGTCAAGAACTCTTTGGGTAGCTGGAAAAATGTTAATTGATTTAGCCCCTGCCTTTGTATATGAACCAGAGCAGATATTCAAACTGAGCATTTCACTCACTGACAGAAATTACCCTAATTACATCTCCTACCTACATATAGCTCCTTTGTTTTTTCCTTCTTCATCGACAAACTGTTTCTCCCGCAGGAAAGACGTCGACGCGAGGACCCAAGATCAGCGACTACTTTGACGTGGGTGCCCCCCCTTCCCCACCCTTACAACCAAATAACCCCCTCCTCCATTTGTTATTATAACTCATAACCGTCTCATTGCTCTGTCGTCTCTGGAGGAGGTTAAATCTGTCCATCTGTTTACCTCTGTGTAGTTCCAGGGCGGGAACGGGTCCAGCCCCGTGAGGGGGCTTCCGCCTACCATCCGCTCCCCGCAGAACTCTCACTCTGCTCCGGGCTTGATCGTGAGTAGTTTCCATAATGCCTGATTTCTGCTTCAATGTCAAACGCGGCTGCGTAGGGCCCGCGGATCCCGAACAGAGCCGCTCCGGCCCGTAGAGCCAGGCTGCCTATGCCGCGTGCACCAGCTCCACAATCTGTTCTGCCGCGCTAACAATGATTGGTCGGACGGCAAAAAGGAAGGCGTTTACCAGCCAGCAACAAACGCCGCAGTGACCCACGGTCAATGTTGGTGTATAATATTTTTATACACATTGAACATTAACCAATACTATAACTTCAGCTCACCAACTCGACGAGGGGACTTCCCTTGAAAACAAAAACACCTCTCCCCTTCAATGCCATAGGGCGCTCCTTCAGAAGCTTCGCCCCCGCACATTGGAAACTGATTGTGAAAGCTGGGATATTGTTGTGTGGTGCGGCCTGCACCACTTTGTTTGTGTTCCCATTTACTGTAGCTGATGGGCTGTGTAGTAACACCTGATTATCTTTTCAGCACGACAAAAAAGTGTATTAGCATTAACTCTCTTGACTATACATTTAAAGTGCACTGATCTCATTGTGGAGCCTCAACAATGAAATCCATGTTTGGAATACAGATTTATAAAGTTTGGTCATGGGGTGCATATATGTGTTCTGGGTAATCATGATTCATGACGTCAACATTGTAATGACGATAACCGGCCGTGTCGGTTGCCTGCAGATCCGGCAGAACAGCTCATCTCCCACCAGTCTTTGCTTCGGGGAGCACCTGATGAATCCCAAAGCCTCCTCAAGCAAGTGTGTCCAGGTAGTTTTCACATGCTGCTTTTGCTTTTAATAATTCAAATCTCTCTTCATTAGATATACATCCATTTGTTCATGAAAACATGAGGAGCGGTATTATAAGTCATACAAGAGCATAACCATGATATAGACAGTTTGGGGTGTGTGTGTGTGGGGATCCAAATTCTAGCATTTTAAAAGTCAGCTCTCTCTCTCTCTCTCTGTCTCGCTCTCGCTCTCTCGCTCATTCTCAGACGGAGTTGACAGGGCTGAAGTTGGCCGCACTAGAGAGCAACAAGAGTCTGGACCTGGAGAAGAAAGAGGGACGCATCGATGACTTGCTCAGGGTGAGTCCAGTCTCCTCGTCACGATGCTGTCCTGTCAGTCAGTGACAACATTGCTCTGCATTGCCTTCTTCATGTTCCTGAAGGGAAGAATGTTAAAACAATGTTTTTCTGGTCAGATTTAGACTATCACACATCTAAAGTAATTTCAGTATTTACAATCGATACAAATGAATTACTTTCGAATATTTATATCAGAGTATTTATTTACTTATTCAATTTAACCTCACAGGCTAACTGTGACCTGAGGAGGCAGATCGACGAGCAGCAGAAACTCCTGGAGAAATACAAGGAGCGCCTCAACAAGTGCATCACCATGAGCAAGAAGCTGCTCATGGAGAAGGTGGGAGGTCACCTGCCCGGGTGCTGGTGGGCTCGCATGCGTGAGAGGGAATGAGAAACGAAAATAGCGCCACACTAAAGCGCTAACCGGTCTAAAGCCTTTAATAGGCTTTATAGGCGCAACCAATTTCCGCATTCTGTTAAACGGAACGCATCGCTTTTGGGTAGTTGCTCTACGAGCTCAATCTGCAACATTTTATTTAACTACCAAAAACTAAAGTTATCATAAAAGTTATAATAAAAACTAGGACTACATTTGACGAGACGAAAACGTTAGTGGTATAATATAAATGTAAAAACTCTGCCTGCATATGTAATTTACCGTAATTGCACATATAAGTGTGCAGGCTGCAGCACACTGTTAAAGCCGGATGGCGGGAACGTATGGTTAACAGTAACTGCACACTGTAAAATTTGGCTCGCGTTAACATTACTGCAGTGACAGATCGACAGATAACTATAAGTTTTGCTTTACAGTAGGAAAATCTGACAAGGTAGGACAGATTGACAGAAAACCAGATCGAGTCCATATGCACTCTTAAAAAGTAAACAAATAGCGTACAGTGCTAATCTGGATTCTTACCTTAGTTGCCTTCCTGGTACAAATTAATTAATTAATTTGAAGGGACAAAATAACTTATCAAGTTGTCCTAGCACACAACTTGATGCTAGGCTGAATAAAGAGTTATAGCTTGAGTTATAGCATGCAACATGCTATACCGGTGTTAGACTTTTGCATTTGTTAAAGAGAGAAAACATTTTGACTAAAAGTTGACTAAAATGTAATGCCTTTTAGTTGACGAAAACGCTTTTCTGTTTTCGTCGACTAAAATAGACTAAAACTAACTAAACTAAAACTATTTAGAATGAAAATTACTATGTCACTAAAACTATTAAGCATTTTCGTCTAAAGACTAAATCTAAAATTGCTGCCAAAATGAACACTGTTTAGAAACAAGACAAGATGTGAGATCTGCGTGTGCGTGAGTTGTGCATGTGCGTGATTTGAGTGTGTCTATGTTTTGTGTGCGTGACCTTTGTGCGTGTGTGCGTGCACAGAGCACCCAGGAGAAGCAGTCGTGCCGTGAGAAGAGCATGCAGGACCGGCTGCGTCTCGGCCACTTCACCACCGTGCGACACGGAGCCTCGTACACCGAACAGTGGACCGACGGCTACGCATTCCAGAACCTGGTCAAGTGAGTGTCGCCACATACAGCTAACCTGACAGGCCATGTGGATTGTTAGACACAAGGGAAGCAGTCCGTTGTTACTCGTCAAAAAATACTTGTTACAGTTGATTGGGTGAATCTGTTCATAATTGTTGTTTTCAAGTTGTTTTCATGTAGCTTTCGCTGTCATCATACCTAAACCATGCCCGTAAATTCAGTTGTTACTCTGACTCAAGTTGCAAGGATTTGAAGCTCCCCAGACTGATTTGAAGCTCTTCAGACTGATTCTTAAGGGCAAAGTCAAATTGAAGCTACATACTGGATGCTTCCCTCCGGTTCTATTGCCTGTGTATATATTTGATGTAGTCGTCTTGCACAATTCCTCTAGCAATCAGAATAGTCTCCTATACGTTTCTTTTGGTTGGCTGTTGCACAGCTATTGCACAGCTTACATTTAGATTAGGAAAAGGCTTTCTAAAGGGCACCAAAGGGAAGCTGGAAAGATGTCAGCATGCTCACATGCAGAAAACAGGACTGGTGACAAAATGGCCCCCGTTCATTACAGCACTGTGCCCAGAGAGGATAGAGCCAGAGACACAAAAACGTCTACTGAAACATTGCGTTTCAGTAGACGTTCCAGAAAAAAATCCCATATTATACCGCAAAAAAACCCCCATATGACAAACATATTATTTTACGAACCCTTGGTCAAAAAACGAGATTAGTAATCGAACCGTGGATTTGGGGAACCGTTACACCCCTACCCATTAACGCCCCCAGAGATAAATAATGTGCAATATTATTGTGAAATCTGTGTACCTTCACATTTACTTGCATGCAATGCTAAGTTGTTCTTGTGTAAAAGGTGAAAAGGCCAAAATGAATGCGGAAGTGTCGTCCGTTGAGCCCTCTTTGTTTCCCAGCTCTCTGGTTGCACACCTTTGCAAGCGTTCCAATATGGCTGCCATGACACGTGTCTCTCCCTGTGTGCGCCCGGCAGGCAGCAGGAGGGCGTGAACCAGCAGCGGGAGGACATCGAGCGCCAGAGGAAGCTGCTAGCCAAGAGGAAACCGCCCAACCCGGCGTCCCCCTCCATGTCGGTCGTCTCCGCCTCCGAGCCCAAGCAGCGCAAGGCCAAGGTTGTCAACGGCAACGACCCGGACCCCTTCCTGAAGCCCTCTCTTCCCCAGCTGTGAGTACATTATACAGGGTTTTCCCTGGTTGTGGAATTTCTGGAATAATATCATGGAGGACAGTCTAAATCTATGACAGCCATGGAAAGTCAGGGTAATTAATCATTTGGTTGAATCATGAAATATTAAGGAATTATATTTGCAACATGTTTCAAATTTAGGTGCAATTAATCCTATTTATTAGTTATTAACAAATCTAACGCTAATGCGCACTGTAACATGAAGTTTCACATTGTCAGTGAGCCACATGCACTTTTACTTCCCCAAACAAAAGACACTAAATGGGACAGAACAGTAAAGCATGCATATGTTATTTAACTAAGGATTTCAATTAAGTGAGAAAAGTTTAACTACGAGAATTTGTCATGTTGTCTGTCCCTTTTACACGGACATTGTCTTGGTGGCCTGTTTTTCTGTTAAATAAAGGTCATGAAAATTCAGATTTTCTGTCAGTTAAAGTAAGCAAAATGTCAGGGAATTTGACATTTGACGTGAGAGCGGGAACCCTGCATTTATATATATTGTATAATCAAGCAAGTGCATTTTTATTGTACAGAATTTTGTTACTTTTAAAATTGACTACATATATAGTCGCTTTTATCCAAAGCGACATACTATACTACATACTATACTACTATACTATACTACATACTATACTACATACTATACTACTATACTATACTACATACTATATTACATAATATACTACTATACTATGATGTCTGTCAATAGCTGAATGGGGCATGCTTGAGGTTAGGGCTGGGCGATTTGGACTAAAAATCTAATATCAATTATTTTTAGTATGATGGACGATAACTATTTTAATTGATTTTATTTTCTTCATGACAAAATATTACTCAAACGGTTTTGTTTATTAAAACGATATGTCATACTGTAGGCTATAGCCCTAGGGCTGGCCTTTTGTACCAAAAATGCTGCAACAAAAACTCGATTTAATCGAATTAATTTGATTTATCACCCAGCCCTACTATAGTTAACACCAGTTACCGTAGTCTCACGGTGTTGCGTTTTCCACTTTTACTCCAGTGTACCGTACACTTGACTAAAAACTCATCACAGAAATCAAATTCATTAATTATGAATTAATAAAAATGATACCTCCTAGGTAGCTTGGATTTACTGTGGTTGTACAACAAGTCCAATATAACTCAGTTGAAATCATGTTGTTTTGATATGTTATGAATCTATTTTGATACGTTTTTCCATAACCTTTGTGTTTTTACTTATGTTTATAAATAGCTAAATTAAATGTTCTTCAGATCTTATTGGAATGCTTAATCCATGCCATACATTTTGAGGTGGACATTGGAAAACCCTTCTTCAGCATCCATTCAAAAATTCCATAAATTAAAATATTTACAAGTACTGTCCATCAAAACATATTGTGGGAAAATAAACCCAAACGTACTGCAATGTAGGTGTGTCTGGTGTCATTGGCTTATACTGTATATTGCTTATACATTTAGTAGCATGTCTGGCTTTGGGAGGAACACTCATCCTCCATCTTAGAATTGTGAATGTGGTATCATGTTACCTCTTCCTGAGTCAACACATTAGTCCACTGAGGCTCTGAAACTTTGTAGCGGGCGTGGAAAGAGGAATTAATTTTGTTTGACCACGACGCGGCTTCATTTGTATTTTCTAGTAGTCTTCGAATGGCTTACATTTAGTTATCTGAGCCACCGCCATGTTGTCTTGTCAGGTTGACCTTGGCTGAGTACCACGAGCAGGAGGAGATCTTCAAGCTTCGCCTCGGCCACCTTAAGAAGGTCAGTGTGAAACGCAACATTAATAGATGAAGAATCACGTGAACCGGAGAGGTTTGAAAGCACAGAGCTGGCATTACAATAGATTGGCATTACAAAATTCTCACAAGTGGAATTTCTTTTTTGTGTGTGCGCGGGTGTGTGCGCGGGTGTATGTGTGGGTGTATGTGTGGGTGTATGTGTGGGTGTGCACACATACGTGCACAGGAGGAAGCTGAGATCCAGGCAGAGCTGGAGCGGTTGGAGCGGGTGAGGAACCTCCACATCCGAGAGCTGAAGAGAATCAACAACGAGGACAGCTCGTCGTAAGTGTGTGTGTGTGTGTGTGTGTGTGTGCGTGCGCTTAGATGATCTCAAGATAGTGGATAAGGCTAAATATGAACTACTCCTAGCCCTCAGTAGTTGAGTAGTTAGCGGGGAGTAACTGGACAACTGCTGCTGCATATTTGGCTGGCTGGCTGGTTCTAAACTGCTTGTTCGTCTGCTTGCATTGTGTAACTCTTGTAGCAATGAAGCTACATTGTTCTAGTCTTCTTCTTCTTAGTGTGTTAGTATTCCAAATTGTTGCGTTTTAAAAGGTGTCTATTTTAAACATGAATATAGCAGCAAACAGTTACTATTTTTTATGTTAAGGATATAGTGGAATATTGTCTTTAGCAGGGCGTAATCCGATCTCATCTCTTCTGTTTACCTAGTGCTGGCGTGCATGTGTAGTGCTGTGTGTAGTGTTTGCAGTGTTCTTGTTTGGCTGAGAAGATGGTGCTAGTGTGCCATCTAGTGGCAGAAAGTATAGAGAAAAGAAGTTATTCTACAGAACGAATGTAATCAAGGCTAGAAAAAAATCCCAGATTATATGAACCGTTGCTCCCAAACTGAGACATGAACCGAACCGTGGATTTGGTGAACTGTTACACCCCTAGTATGTATATATTATGTGTATATATACTGCATGTAAATACTGTATGTATGTATGTTTATGGTTTTATGTACTGTAAATTGTGTATATTATATCCATGGATGGATGGATGGATATTGTGTGTGTGTGTTAACGGTGGCAGGCCAGTAGCGCTCTACTGGTACTCTATATCTGATATTATAGGAACTTTCCAGTTTTGTGTCCTTGAAAAGGACTTAACTGGTTATAATGATGATGTTTTATTACTGGCTGTATTTATTTATGTTTTGATCTATTAGTGTGAAGCACCTTGTGACCTTTGTCTGTGAAAAGCGCTATATAAATACATGCGTGCTCTCTTCTACGTGTCTAATTCTCTGTGCCTCCTGCTGACCCTCTCAGGTTTAAAGACCACCCCACCCTGAACGAGAGGTACCTGCTGTTGCACCTGCTAGGCAGGGGTGGCTTCAGTGAGGTCTACAAGGTATGGAGGACTCACACAATCACACCCTCTCTCTCTCTCTCTCTCTGTCTCTCTCTCTGTCTCTCTCTGTCTCTCTCTCTGTCTCTCTCTGTCTCTCTCTGTCTCTCTCTGTCTCTCTCCCTCTCCCTGTCTATCTCTGTCTCTCTCTCTGTCTCTCTCTCTCTCTCTCTCTGTCTCTCTCTGTCTCTCTGTCTCTCTCTCTCTCTCTCTGTCTCTCTCTCTGTCTCTCTCTGTCTCTCTCTCTGTCTCTCTCTCTGTCTCTCTCTGTCTCTCTCCCTCTCCCTGTCTATCTCTGTCTCTCTCTCTGTCTCTCTCCCTGTCTCTCTCCCTGTCTCTCTCTGTCTCTCTCTCTCTGTCTCTCTCCCTGTCTATCTCTGTCTCTCTCTCTGTCTCTCTCTGTCTCTCTCCCTCTCCCTGTCTATCTCTGTCTCTCTCTCTGTCTCTCTCTGTCTCTCTCCCTCTCACGCTCTCACTCTCAATCTCACTCTCACT
>JAODUH010000009.1:658926-670748 GCA_027564835.1 Typhlichthys subterraneus | reverse complement strand
AGTAGTCACCGTGGGTTGTCTAGATTGTAACTTTTCATATTCATTATGAAAGCAAAATAAAGTAGTTAAAAGAACGGTATTTCATATGGTAAGCTGCTGATCGATTGAGTCTTTTTTTTATTATTTTCCAAGAAATATCCCTTAACTAGACCCCCCAGTCATAGAAAGAAAAGAACATTGATCATTGATTATGTAAAAGACATTGTGGAAAGGTATTTGTGTATCTAGGGATGTGAAACATTCTATTTATTTCCCTCTTCGCTCTAGCTCTTTCCGTTTCAGACCTTCACATTTATGCATGTATTCAAGTATGCACATTTTGCCCATTTCAAATGTTTTATAAATGTGGGAATGCTGCTAACACAAAACAAACCTCTGAGAAATTCACTTTTGTAGCAGACTAACTTTTAACATGATCTCATCCACCTTTTTTACAGTGCCTCTGGAACCAGTGTTGCCATCGATAATAAAATTGAGCAAGCAATGGTGAGTTATGAATTATCGTTAATGGTACTGCCATCCACATAATGGGCTGGCTACACAGACGTGGATTAAACCTAGTGCTAGACTAAGAACCTCTATCATTGGAGAGCTTCATATACATGTTCTTTTAGTCTTGGACAAGGCTTAATCCACGTCTGTGAAACCAACCCAATATTATATCTGAATTTAAGCAACATCCCTTGATTGCGTTGTAGTACCAGCCAATCTGCATGTGCTCTCTGTTATAAACAATAATTCAGCTATGAGTCATTGTTGTCATTGAATATATTTAATGTAAGCATGTCCATGGAGAAGACACATACAGCATGCTATGTAAGATGCTTCTAGTTTAGTTGAGACACTTTGAAAACATTTATACATGAGGGGTGGCTTGAAGAGCCGTTTAAAGAAATAGATAAGAAGAGGTAATCTAAATAAAACAAAGGGTAAGGTGATAGTCACATAGGAAGACATTCCAGAGGCGGTTACTACTTAACATCAACACAATAAGAGGGCCGGTCAACAGTTGGGTCCGTGTTCCCAGATCATTAGAGTAATATATATGGCTTAAGGCCATCTAACACAAAGTATGCCATACATTGGTTGAGATATATATATATATATATATATATATATATAAAAATAAAAATAAAAATAAAAAAGCAATAAGATCCGAATAAATTCTGAGTTTCAATCCAAGATGTTTTGTTTTTATAAGCAGGCTTCACGCACAAATATAATTGTCAATATCAACTAGCAATATGAGTCATCTCAAAAGGAAAGAACGCAGCACACAGACAAATATGACAAACCTCAAGTTAATTCTGGCCAATTACATTACATGCTAACGCCATTTCATCAGAGCATAAATGAATATGAATGATGATCATGTCATTTGTGGAGGAGTTAACAGGTGACAGTCACGCGGCGATTGACCTCCTGAAATCACACATTACACAAGAGTATGAAACTGACTTGTTTTAATTTTTAAATGTTTAATATACTGTACATATAGTAAATTATATACAGGAGCATTAATCGCTTTATTTGAATGTCGCCAAATTAAAAACAAATAGTATAATGATAGACTGTATTGTAAACATGCCATTTATACTTTTTTCTCTCTCTATGTCTGTCTCTCTTTCCCTGTCTCTCTCTCTCCGTCTCCCCCTCTCTGTCCCTCCCCCCCCCCCCCTCCCTCTCAGGACCTGGTGAAGAGCCATCTGATGTACGCGGTGCGTGAGGAGGTGGAGGTGCTGAAGGAGCAGATCAAAGAGCTGTTGGAGAGGAACTCGCTGCTGGAGAAGGAGAACGCCGTACTCAAATCCCTGGCCAACAGCGAGCAGCTGTCCCAACTCCAGGCCCCGCCCCCTCTCCAGGCCCCGCCCCCTATCCAGGCCCCGCCCCCCCAGCCTGGCCCCGGACAGCCATTGGTCCAGCTGCAGGCCACGCCGCAAGCCCCGCCCACGCTCCAGCCCGACCCAAGCCAACAGCTGCAGCCCAACGTAACATCCACCTGAAGCACAACCCCCTCCCCAGGGTGGGGGAGAGGGGTGAGGGGAGGGGCGACAAGACAAAACAAGAGTATCTCCTCCACAACTTCCTACAATTATTATTATGTGAAATTAGAGAGAGGAAAAAACAAAACATTGTTTTCATAGCCACCAGCTTGACCACAAACAAAGTACAGTGCTGCGTGTGTGTGCGTGTGACTGTATGTTAAGTGAGTGTGTGTGTGCGTGTAGCGTGGGCCTCCAGTATTAATGCAATCATCAGTACAGTATCCAGTTGTGCGGGGGGGGGGGGCTGCATGTGTAGACTGGCCTGTAGCTGCGGAATGGAGCCTTCTCCTGTGGACAAAGCGTGACGAGCTGGCCTGCGATCTGACCTCAAAGGCCTGTCGCTGAAGAGGAAGAGGAGGGGCAGGGGGGCTCAGGCCATCCCTGGGACAAATGAGAGGAATTGTAAAGAGCGAATATTTTTGTAAAAGATAACTGAGTGGGTGAAGGGGTGTATTTTTGTCTTCTTGCTCTTTCATGTTGTAAAGAAGTGGGAGAGAGTGTTTTTGATGCGCCGCCATTGCCATTACCTTTACATTGAATCAAACCCTTGCATCACTCATTTGAGTTCTACTGTTAATGTTTATTTATTACAGGGCTGCTATTTCCATAAATGAACGTCAATAAACCAGCTTTATAATTGATGATAGCCTATATGACCAGTTTTCATTTTTCTTTCAGTGTTTTAAAAATGATTGAGCATATACTTAATTGGGAAAGTGTGTTACATGTGTAGTCGTTAAATTCTGACAGGTGTGTAACACTAACTGACATTTTACCGTGGAATTGCCAATTCATAGTAAAACTCCAAATCCAGTTTGAATGTACATTTTGCTCGTCTAAGGTGTAAAGTATTAAGAGCCCGAGAAGGTGGTGATCACCTCTTGAAAATGAATCTTAACGTGAATCTTCAGTAGGCATTTGATAACTTCAATTCTGCTGTTTCTTTAAAAACATTTGCCATAACCCCCCTCCCTCATCCAATATTTTTCATTCCTTTTTCTTTTGTTTAGGGCAGGGGTTAAAGCTGTGAAATCATTCAACCTACTTTGTAACCAAAGATGCAAAGCTGTGTAAATTATTTTTTTTATGCACACCTTTTTTTTTTTTACTTCACAATTTTTTTGCCATTTCGGCATGTTCTGCATGATCTGTAATCTTCAAACCACTTTCTTACCTCATTTTCATTCAGCACTCTTATGTAAGAAAGTCTGAACAATGTAAATGTGGAATATGACATGGAGCAAGGTGTTTCAGTTGGTTGAGAAAACTATCCTAGTGTGTCAGACACTAGCCAGAAAATGAAGTGAGCCATGTATTGTTCATTTAAATGGTGTTTGGATTTCATATGCCAATAGTTTTGTTACATTGCAAATTTTAATGTATTTAAATAAAAGCAATATTGAGATTCCCAACTGTGCCCCTACGTCGAATATTTCGCATTGGTTTGAATGCAGCTACTCCAGCGGACTATTTCGTACACCAAGTAAGTGATGGGGTTTCACCACTAGATGGAGACACTACCCACCTATCTTATGTCTTGAAACTACAATAGGGTCAACATTTCTTTACGTTTCTTAATCAGTGTCAAGTTTTCACATTTTATTCCATCTGACTATAGGAAACATGCATAGCAACGTAAAACAGGTTATCCCATAATGACACTATAATTAAGTATCAATATCTTACTCTAAATCATTAACCTACCAACACAAGTCTTATCAGCTGTAAATGACAAAACAGAATTAAGTGTAATTAAGTCCTAGAATACTGCCATTGTCGACATGCTACCGAACTGTCTCCAGCTGGCAGCGTTACCAGTACTAGCCCATCAGGCAGGTGGGTGATGGCTTCATGGGGTGAATCACATCAAACTACCTTAAATTAAAAATATATAATTTGTGTGAGACATCATTTGGCATGCGGATAATATGATTCAAAAACACAATATAATAAAAACCTCTAGCACACATATTGCCTGCGTGCCATTGGCTAAGCTACCATGGTGGCACTTGGTTGCTGACCCCTGAACCACAATACCCATTACGCTTTGAAATGGTGTTCTTTATTTAAGTCATTAAAAAATGTAAAAATGTCAAAAAAAAAAAAAAACATGCCAACAACTTGAGAGCAATCCTCTATCCTTGCGATAATGTAATTTTACAAAACCCGTCAACAATTTCACATCCACAGAAACACATTTCCTTCCTGCATAGGATGTCCACATCACATGGATGTCCACATTACAATGCCAAGGATAAACCACGACACAAACGTTCATGATCCCTCATGAAGGAGATGTACTGCCGTGCTGCTTCACCCCAGCAACAGAGGACTAATTTAAGTGGGGCTGTGCAGGACAAAAAGGCCACCCAGGTATTCCTGTCCTTTACGTCACTAGTTATCCCACAGTAACAAATCGAATGCCTTTGTTGATCCGCGCTGTGGCGGTGCGCTTGTCTTTCATGATGCGGAATCGCTCATTCAAAGTCATCACCGTCTGCTGAGAGAGAGAATAAATGGCATGTTTACAATACAAAGTCTCAGCGGAGAACAGACTCGCAGGTCTATCATTATACTATTTGTTTTTAATTTGGCTACATTCAAATAAAGCGATTAAGGCTCCTGTATATCATTTACTATATGTACAGTATATTTAAAAATAAAAGTCAGTTTCATACTCTTGTGTAATGATTTCAGGAAGTCAATCACACAGATTTTAGATAGATAGATAGATAGACAGATAGACAGATATATAGATAAACAAATCTGTTCACACACTAAATAGAAGTATTTAAAGGGTCAGTCATTCTTGAGAACGCTTGCCAACGTCAAGCTCAAATCACAACCGGATCGCTCCACAGTCCTCCGGCACCACCTCACACAAGAAGTGCATTGTAAAGCGTAGTAGTACTACGGCTTTGTTGATGTGAACGGCATTCGCCACTTTGTTTATGTTCCTACTTACGGAAGTACCGCATTCGTTTATCGATAAGCACAGAACGGTAAACTAGCGGAATGCGAAGAGACATTTGTTCAAATTTGACAAAGTGTATTTAGCTTGCAATAGCCGACTATACCTTTTATCCTGAACATACTATGATGGTAAAGGACGCTATACTGCTATATGCTCAGGAAGGTTTCCAGGCCTTCAAACGTGATACACAAGGCTGTCATTTGAAAGCACCCGGTCCATTACAAAAGGACCCGCTCTCTTACCGGTTTCCCAACGCTGTTGATGTCAAACTGGAGGGGCACTCCTTTGGGCGCCTTCTTCTCCACGGCCTCGACCTCCACAGCGGCGGCACTAACAGCCAGCGGGTGCAGGGACCACGATGTTGGGGGTCTACCGTTGACAGAATAACCAATAGTGCACATTGACTGTATTTACCATGTCATTATTTGGTGAATTGGACTGAATTAAGGTCCACATACAATTACAGAAAGACCATTATAATAATAACAACAACAAATGACATTAGCCGTATGCTAGTATACTTACTCTGGCTGCGTCATAGCTGTGGGGTTGTCGATAGAAACCATCAGGATTCCACTGTTGCTTGTCGACGTATGCCACCTTGTGGGGCATAGAGAAATGCAGTAGATTTTAGAGTGCAAGAAATTGTTAGAAACTATTTCACTACTCTTACTGTTCATACTTCATTCATAGGTAATTTATATATCCCCAAAGAGACTTACAACAGAGTACAAGTATTACAAGGAGCAGATATTGAGCAGATATGAGTAAGGCAGCTTGCTTCAGGGTGCTTGCAGGTAGGTCAACTCCAAGACCAGACCTCATGACCTACTGGATGGAAGTTCAGACCACAAGACTATCGTGCCACAGGTGGATCTCAAGAGGGGCAGCCAAGAATTAAGTGAAATCAGAAGCAGGCTTCATTGGCTGACAAGATCACTCACTGTTGAGTTCGCTCAGGAGCAGCTCCTGGGCTGAGCTTCTGCACCTGGGTGTGTACCTGCCGGAGCCCACGGGAATGGAACAAACAAACAAACAGAATGCTCACAGTTTGGTTAGAATCAACAGGTTAAAACACGTTGACAGAGTGTGGTACGAACAGGATCTACAACCTTACACGCTTTGGGCACACTGACATTTGCTACAACTCTCATTCAAGAGTTCCTAGAAAAAAAAAAATGTACAAAAATTTAAAAGGAAAGAAATCTTCAACTGTTTAAAATGCATGTTAGATTATGACTATGCTATTAATTTGCCCAAGCATTGTCAAAAGATTGTAGCTATACTATAGCTCATACAAATCTTCACATTTGGCTGCAGATGTGCAGATTTGTTATACATGGCCAAAGGCGAGTGTGTATTCAGCTGCACGCCATACTTCTTGCCTTGCTTTCAAAGAGATCAAGTTCGCTCTGGCCCGCATGCTCTCAGTGCGGCATACCATTTTAGCCTGGCGTAACCACGCCCTATTGGGAAGTGTCCGCAGTCGTTTCCTCCTACTTGGCGTAGACCTCTGGTTCATTTAGAATATGTTGGACAGCGCTAAACCAATCGGCAGTGCTACAACTGTTTTAATCGTCTTATCTAGCTCTACCACCATTTAGAAACACGTTTGACTTCAACGTCATCTCCCTAAACCACACTGATTGGGCCGCCAGCAGGGTGCCTGTGCGAATGCTAATGCCAACAGGGTTTCCAGACTGTAATCTCCGGGAAAATAAATTGAGCTAAGAGCAACAGTCGGGCGTAGCCAGGCTAACATATTTTAGCCGTGCTAGCAGCCTATGCCAAACACCATCAAAAACACTGTGCTTGTATGATCAATGTATTTAGAAATGTTGTATTTTAGAAAAACAAATCTTATCCAGGCCTGGAAATTTAAAAAGAGTTCCATACCACGTAGGAACCCTGATTGAAGTTCTATAAATAGGTGTGCATCACGCACCTCAAGTCCTCTACGGAAAAGAAATGTTGCTTGTCGGGCCTCTCTCTGGGTCTGATTGACAGGTGGAAGGTTTCTGTGGGGGAGGGGAACATGTTTAAACATTAACATAGCAGCAAACAATCATTTTGTATGTAAATATATATGTAGTGGGGTAATTGTGTCCTGAACTGAGAATGACATAATTCGTGTGTGTGCGCACGCGCTCAAAAAGCATTTGTTGGTCTTATATGCTGATGTTCTAGTGTGACCTCTAGTGGCAGGCAACTAGTGGTCACATATACCGATAAATTAAATATCGATATATCGCCCAGCCCTAGCGGTTAGCAGGAGGTGAGATCATGCTGACCTTGCAAACTACTTTTCACTAAGGACTTTTTTCTAAGGACTTTTCACCCTTTAGCTGACCAGAAGAGTTTTATTTTTGCTTCCATTGAAATTAATTATAATGCTCCTCCTTTGTATTATTCTAAAATATTTGGTTTACAGATTTGTGCAATGGCGGACGTGGCCAAAACTGTTTAACCCTTCCAAGGGCACTTTCTTCATATTTACACGTATTTTACATGTAAACATACGGTTAGTATCCAACTATAAGATCGGCCAACATGGCTTTGTGAATTTTAGGATTATATCGCCTCCTGCTGGCTTGGCATGCTCTTGACAGGGTTTACAGTGTATTTTTGGAGCAGGGAGACATCAACAACATGTAGGGCAGTGAGTCCCCAGGACCAGGGTTGAGGAACACTGCTTTATCACACCCAATCAGACTGTTAGAAATCAACTAGATTGCCGGTGGAAAACTAAATAATCAACACAAGTCAGCTGGCCACTGATTGGCCCAACTGTTCTCTACACGGTTGACAAATGCACTGAGGGGTTGGAGACTGATACTCCTGGCACTACGAAACTGGAGGTGGTGAGATCAGGGCGGTCTCACAAGGCTAACCAGGAGCAGGAGGGCTAACCAGGAAGCGCCGGGCTGAAGCGCGGAATTCCACCGGCTCCGACGCGGGTTTGTTCCATCCTCTCGAAGCGTCAACCACTTTCACCGGGGTCGCTGCAAGGCAGTTGTATTGGCGAGAACAAAAACGACTTTCCCTCTCCGACATTGACTAACTGTCACTCACTTCCACTCCCAAAAACGACTGCAATTATATTCCACACCATGATCCTTTTTGGAATTGTCCTTATAAAAAGGATTTATGGTAATTCATAAAATTAACCGATTGGTTCATTTTATAAATAAAATAAAAAAAACATGTAAATTCCTTCTCACCTCTGGCCTCCTGCCACCAATGTAGTCATGTGAAATTCGATCGAGAGTCTGCAATTATTGCTTTGCACACGATTTCGATTGTATTTTGCATTTGAGCTGCGCGGACTGGTCGCGGCATCCGTCAAAAATAGACACGACGCCCACCTTTAGCGAAGCAGAGAGGAGAGCCGCTTCGGGGACGCCCCGCGTCGCGTTTGGCCGAAGTGAAAGCATTCGCTAGAGCGGCCGCGATCAGCTCCCGAGGCCGCGTCGGATCCGGAACTCTCCGCACGCGCACCCAACACGCGCGACTGTTCTCTCACCGCCTCTGTAGCTGGAAGGGCCCCGTGGAGGATGCGGTGCTCTGGCCCCTCCGGAGCTCTGGCTGTCTGTAGGGTCTCCTCGAAGCCTCTGGCCGGTATGCATCATGTCGAATGAAAGGCCTCAACTTCTGACCCGTTTGCTGAAGAGGTAGTTTTGAAGTAGTCGATGACTGTAAGCAAAACAGCGACAAAACTAAATATTTTATCCTAAATGTCTGTGGACATTCATTGGGATCACGGGGTTGACTAGTAGATGGGTTTCAGGCTGCCATCTGTAATCGGTGTCCAGTAGAGAACAACCTCACAACGAGCTTCCCCTACATGCCTAAGCCAAGGACAGAGTGTTATGTATCTTTACAGTACTGTAGTTCCTAACTCCCGAAGACCATCGGAAAACTAGATCCAACAGTCTGGTTGGTGTCAAGGCGAAAACAAGCCTTGTCCCATGAGTGACAACACCCACGCAGGTGAGAGCGAGTTCATAGAGAATGTATTCCAAAATAAAAAAGGCACCCAACCATATATACACGCAATAGATACTGTGGGAAAAAACATAACTACATGGTCCTTCACACTTTTTATATACACAGTACATATCCACCACCGTAGATGAGGAAGCCATCTTTATTCTGACTTTGCTACACGACAAGCGCCAAATGAACACAGGGACTTAAACCTCCATTTCTCCCATGATTTTGTTTATGTGCTCGAAGCAGGTGCACTTTATACTTTCAAGGTTACTGTCCAGTTCTGTCTCCAAATGTTTAGAGCATAGGTCTTCGACAGGGTGCTCGGACCCCTAGACCTCCAAATTATTTGATCCCAAACTTATTTTCTTCCAAAATGATCAATTTCAGAAGATATACATCAACATAAATACAATATGTGCCATAAACATATACTGTAAATTATTTTCATGGCTTAGTTAGTGGCCTACTTTTATACATGGCACTCCAGGCCGCCCTTCACATTATTGGTTGCCCGGAAACTAAATATTTTCTGTGATGGGGGTCCCTGTGCCGTGTTTATATCAGCCAAGGGGTCCTTGGCCAGAAAAACGTTGAAGACCTCTAGTAGGCTATACACACACAGTGCATCTTCCCTGGTTGTCAGCACAACAGGCCTTTTCAGATTAACAGTGCAATTACTCTGATTATAAGTATAATGGTTTAAGCGATTATATGATTAATACAAAATATAATGTGTATGATTCCACAAGAGTTATAAATCATTATGTGTAATGATTTGTAGTGGGGGTGTTGTTGGACTGGTGAATATTCTATAATACAAGCAATTACATTTTGCGGACAGCTTTTTTGCCATAAATTAATGCTGTGCTACTCCGAGACTCCTCTGTTGACAGTCAATTCAACAGGTTATACCAAAAAAATAACATATTTAATAAAGATGTCCTGCGTTTAAATACTATACTGTGTGTACTACAACATTGAAAGTATTGGTCGGTTGTCTTGTTTGAGAGCCTCCAGTGTTATGTAATTCTGATGACTATAGTCCATCAGGAATCACACTGGTCATTTTTGCAATCAAAATAATTTAACCAATCTCTATATTAATGCCCCCACCGATTTAACACCTATGCTAAATATGGCATCGCGACTCTGCGTTTGTTCGGCTGCAGTACCTGCGTGAGTCTGTTCATTGGGTTGACACCTTTCTTTGGGTTAGACGGCTGCCTCCTTGCTGCCAGTCCAGTCATGACCCGCTGACCCCGCCGTCGCACAGATGCGGGAGGGACCCTTCTGTTTTTCAACTTGATCACCCCTCGCAACACACCGCCGACTGAAATAAAATGGTTTGACAGCGTGTGTGTACGTGTACGGGGGTATGTGGACAAACAACTGGCGACAGAATGATACATGTATGTAAAATCCGTTTACACGCACCTCCTCTAGCCTTGGTGGAGACTACCTTGGTCTGATTTCCTGTGGTCCGTCTCTTGGACAGTTGTTCTTTTTTATTTAAGCGTATGATGTCATCTGATAAAATTCAACAGACGAGCAAAATGTTAAAGAAATACAAAAGCGAGATGTAGTGAGCTCCCACTAACATTAGCAGGCTATTTCGGCATCATCAAGGCCTTACCTAATGACATGTCCACCTTATCGGGCACCACTGGCTTGTTCCCTGGCCCTGCTGCAAACCCATTTTTGTTCATAACTAAAACGTATAAAAGTAATTTTAAAAACACAGCACCGGTACAACCAGGAATTAAACAAGACAACTGTTTGCAGCCTTGATATCTTAACAAGACTATACGCCCCCTCTACACAACGCAAGCAACGTGGCGCATGCGTAAAGGGGGGATTTGCATTGTGGGACGTGTAGTTTCAGATAACTAAAGAATGTGTTACAAAACACAAAAAATTCACGTGTGCACTGCTTGTATAACGCATTCGAGACGAGCGGTGGTTGGTTGGTTAACTGAAAGGATCGCTACGCTCTTGCATGAGGTAGGGTTTCGCCCAATGTTACATTATTATTTTAATACATTCACATTGTCAGCACGATCCGTTTGTACATAGACTATCTCGACTTGTAGTCTTTTATTTCATAAGGCTGATCTCGCAGATTATCACCCATACCGAGGACTTGCTTACTACTACCGTACACACATCTTTGAGGAAGTTCTGCAGCAGCCAAGCCACTATGCCAGCAGGGAAACGTAAAGCGACTACCACTGCAAACGTCACGGCTGTCAAGAAGCCTAAGTTTGCTCCCCTGAAAGACGTACAGAAACCCAGAGCAGGTGGCTGGTTGCAGGATCCAGTGGCGGCCAAGAGGATCGCCAGAAAAAGCCTTGAGTACAACGAGAAGCGTATTCGTTATATATCGATCACCGAAATGGTAAAGCAGGACTCGGGTGGCGTCCTCTACTGGATGTCAAGGGATCATAGGGTTCAAGGTAATTTGAATCAACTATCCAGAAGGCATGGGACCCTATTAATAAGTCTATGCATGGGACGATTTTAAAAGTTCACGTCACTCCTGGCCAATATATATTATATATTATATAGTACACACAATATCTGTTTGCTCCTTTTTTTTCTCCTCATAAAACCAGGACAACACATACAATTTCTATTTTTTGTGTATGGTATACCATGGGCAAGCCGAGCCTTCAGCAGGCATGGTGATTATTTACTGTAAACGGTATTCTTATCTTATTATATTCTAGTTTCTTCAAACTAGAATATAAGGCATGTTTTCAGTTATTTCACACTTTTTTGAATATAAAAAAAATACAAAAAATTATAAAAAA
>JAODUH010000009.1:631123-650692 GCA_027564835.1 Typhlichthys subterraneus | reverse complement strand
TAGAGGTGGGACAGTCAGCTACCGTAGCGCACACTGGTAAATTGGAAAATTCCCTCCTCTCTCTTTCTCCCTTTGGCGGTGCGTCGCCCAATCGCCCTAATGAACAAACCGTCCCTGAATCTATAGTACTGGTGGTTAAAATGAACTGTCCGTCACCGGTTCAATAATGGCGGCTGACCCCAGCCCGCTGGGAACTGAACTGTAGTTAATTAGCGCACAAAGCCATGGCAGCAAAAGGCCTGGGGAGCGTTAGGTAGGGGGCTAGGCTTATATGGGCGAATGTTTAGGCTGGGGCTGGCGGCGTGTAGCACACGAGAGCTCACTTTTTTTCTTCCGCGGTGGGGGTTAGACTCTGTATGTGTCCACGGGGGGTCGTGTGTGTGGATTGGGTATCGTGGTCGGGGGAAAGGCTATATCAGACCGATGAATTAGCAGTGTGAATTGAGGTCTTGTGCGAGACTTTAACGCGTGCGCCTGCCTGCCGACGAGGCATAGGCCTCTTCCTGGCGAGGCCTATTCCTGGGTGGGGAGGGAACAAAGGCTGTCTGGGCTGTTGGTGCGTATCAAAACGACGGAGAACATAAGACCCGCGGATAGATAGAAAGCCCGGTTGTAGAAGGACAAAGGCAGAGCAAGGAAGGAGAACACACATTTGAAATTAATCGTTGGAAGCCTAATGAATGGCAGTCAAGTGATACAGATCCCCCCTCCCCCCCCCTTTTTTTATCTAATGGCACACACCAGCCAGTGCTGCCGCCAATAGCAAGATATAATCTATCCACCCTATAAAACCCAAAGAATAGACTCCGTCGGTCATTCAAATCGTAGTGTCAGTCTCAAGCACGACGCTTGATAGCCCGCGGGGTGGCGCTGTCTCTCCGCCGAGAGAAACACTTATTTCTCCGCCGATGCAACTGCGCTGAACTCTGAGGAGCCAACATTGATCCGGATTATGTTATTCCTATGAATTAGAAAGCGCCGCAGACCGCCGTGCTCGCCACTGGATCCGTGCGTGGCAGAGGGGTGTGACCTGAACGCTGCTCTGGGTAAAGCCAGGAACAACGCTGGCAGCTGCCGCCTTCAGCAGCCCCCCCCCCCTCTCCTCCCCCTCCCCCCTCTCCCTACCTCTACGCCCCCAAGATACCCCCGTTCCGTTACTCTCACTCTGTCCCAGCTTTGCCATTCCGACGCACATTCCTTGAGGAGCAACAAGCTATATCGTAAGCTAAACCTATCCACCTTCCCGGGGAGTTGACACAGTGGATTACTGAGATTTCGGGCTCGATACGTTTTGCCATCTCTTTTGTGTGTTTTGCGTTCGTCAGGAGACGAGCTCGGAGATGCGTCCTCGGACACTGACTTGGTATCGCGCGTTCGTGGCATATTGAGAGGGGGGAAAAAAAGGCGCATTGTGCTGCTCCCTGGAATTATAGGACCCTCTGAACGGAACAAACAAAAACACGCACAGTAGAGAGAAAGAGATCGCTGTTGGATTCTGCGGGCTATGGGAAGGCATTCGTAATCCAGGTGCTCGCGGAAAGCATGAGAATTGGGAGTGTAACACAAACGATCGTCGGCTAAGGCGATCTGTGTTTGAGTCCATACAGGTCCACGTCACACGGGTCCAATCTACACACCCTTATACCTTTATTCATGTGGCAAGATCTTGTTTTATGACAATGGATTACTTGCTATGGGTGTACGGCCTCGTATTTCCTGCAGCGCTGGCTGTAGAAGGTAAGACGCTTTTGTATATGGTACTTTTCTCTGACACATAGGTAAGAAAACATGCTTGCATTATTGGGGGGTGAGTCTTGTGCCTACACAACAACGAATGGATTTCAGTGTAACATTTTTTTTTTCGTTAATTGCAGTGTCATGCAAATAAAGTTAAATGCTCGTAGCTTTTCGTTTTCGTCATTTACATTGTCTTTTACATTTATTATTATTTGGCTGTTTTTATTATTTTTTTGTCATTTTTTTTTTTTTTTTTTGGTTGATTGGGTCTTACAAATCTGACACACAGACACCGACATATGAAAGCATTTGGTGTGATGTCATTAATAACGTGAACCACTGCAAAAAGTGGCCCTTTGTTATGCTGTGACTATACCTAATTACAGCACGAATTTTGCCACCGGTGTATGTGTGTGTGTGCGTGTGTGCGTGTGTGCGTCCGTGCGTGCGAGAGAGAGAGTGTATGTGTATTGCGGTGGTAGGATTGCCCTGTTGCCATTGTCCTTATTGTTGACACACCCACGAGCCGTCCGAGGGTGGCTGCATGCCCGCTTGTCCCACACGATCCTCATAAACACGAGAACGGCCAGGCAGGCGTCTGTCCACATAACGCCACGATATCCATGGCTGTCGCCGATCCCTACCTGCTTCTATCCGCAGGCAGTGTTTTGAGAAGAGAGAGAAACCATAAACGTCAGTCACAGTGTTGTTGGATTATTAACACTAAAGTAACGTTGTTTGTGGTGTGGTGTATGATTCACGTTAACGCCTCCCCTCAACCGCCTACATGTTAAAGACGTTAGCTGACAAAGTGTGAATCAAGGGTCAGCGGTTTAACAAGCGCATCCTGTAGGACCTCAAGTTTTGATATGTCTGGGGACAGGGTGTGTGTGTGTGTGTGTGGCTGGCATTTGCGTGTTTGAGGTAGTTTGCCCCGCCCCGCCATCAACGGCGAATTTCATTCACACCACAACAATGCAGTTCCTTAGCGCTGTGGCTACAGTTTTGCCTGTCGCCTCCTTGCCTTCTTCTCCCTGTGCAATCTGCTCTTCCTGGAGCGTGGCCAGTCGGATCCCTCATCAATTCTGGTGTCAGCAGAGTAAATCAATGCAGCGGCAGCCGCCGTCCAAACCCCAACGGGCTATCACGGCTTGATGATCTGCCAGTTTCCAGCCCAACAACGCAGCGTTACTCAACGACTTGGAGGTTAACCAATGTGTGTCCTCCAAGGATAAACACTGAGAGCTGCTGATCGTGGACAAGGGGAGGCAATGCAAGGCCGTAATGCTTTTTTCTTATAATGGTGTTAATTCTAAACGCTTTCATTATAGGATTACAGATCAAGGTGCATATCATAGGCCTATACTGATACTACTGTATGTGTCATTTCTTTTCACAATTTAAGGCACAATCCACCCCCCTTCCTTGTAGACTACCATGGCAGCTCCCCTATGTGAGCTATAAGGGAACGGAACTATGTGAGCAAGTCACTCCAAGCCAAAGGGCCATGCACTCTGAAACCGAACAGTGTTTTAACACTGGTTCACACGGGCAATTCATGACATACATCTACGAGACATTAGCAAAACCCTTAGCAATGCATGCGTGACACTGTTATGCTGTGTGAACCTGAAAATCAGTAATGAGCAATCTACAAAGATGTGGTAGGTTATCTTCTGTATAGTTGCTCAGAAACCACCATTAAATCGCAGTTGAGTTAGCTCTCAACATGGCAAACTGTAAATATCAACAATTGGTTGACCCATAAAAGCAGACGCAGTCAACCCAGGTGGAGAGATTGGATTAGCTATGCCCGACTTGCTTAAAACCTGTTCATTAGGCTTCAAAGCTTTAGTATGTTCCACTGTAATTAGGAATAGATATCTACAGGGGAGAAAAAAGAGGCATCACTACAACTGGGCCCGGTCTCCGAAGTCTGTAGTCAGCTTCGGTTATTAGCATGGCCGCTCAAAAGTTGTGCTATTCAGCAAATAATACAAAAAAAAATAAAAAAGTCTATTTTGTAGGCCTTTAGATACATGTTTGATCATGCTCCAATCACCGAAGACGATGTTTGTCCCTTAATATTTCATGTGTTTGCTTGTTGGATGTGCGTGTCAGAGTAATTCAGAGCAGGGCCTTCCTTTCATGATGTGGCCCCTTGCACTAAATAAATAAAACATTAGCATGTGCCCTCCCAACACGCACACACACACACACACACAGAGAATACATAGTTATGTGGCATTTCAGCTCCACTTATCAAAAACAGTAAATGCCACAGATGTTGACGCTCTCAGGACGCAGTTTCAATTGAAGTACTGAAGTAATGAAGGGGGGGGTGAATTTGAGTGATCTAAACTGCAATGCCAGGTCGACATGGCATGCTCATGTTAGCAGTGTTTACATAGAGGTCTTAATTAAAATGTATGTTGTTTTTTTGAACACCTCTATAAAGTGTCTCTGCTTCAATGCCATATGGATGCTCCCGCCCTCACACACATTGGAAACACATTACCAAGGCTGGGATAGAGTTGTGTGGTGCGGTCTGCACCACTCTGTTTGTGTTCCCATTTACAGAGCCAGGGCTGCGTAGAAACACCAGATTATGTTTTCAGCGCTACACACAGGGCGGGAAGCTAGCCCACAACGAGGAGATATTTGCTGATTTTGACAAATAGTGTATTAGCTTACAATCGCTGACTACACCTTTAAGCTTTTGGGTGTAACAGTCTCCAGGGCCCTGTATCACAAAATGGTATTTTGTGCAGTATCACCCTGGATTTGGCCTGTAGCGGCAATGGATTGCCATGGCAACTTAAGATGAATGCCTGAACTGCTCCAGGGCGGTGTATGTTCAGGATCATGTATCAGAAGCTGTTGGACCAATCAGCTGTTGGGATATTCAATTTATTCATCATCAAATCTATCTCAAGAACACTTTGAATATAGCCTACCATTGAGAATCCAGCCAAGAACGTGAGAACGCCTGAATTTTCAGGATCATAATATTCTATAGAGGGAATGTCACATCCATTTTCAACTCTGTTTTAACCATAAGTAAATATTCAATTAATTATGTATTTTCTTGCATTGCGCAACACATTTCTTTCACATTCCCCAGGGAGATGTAGCTGTGTACTGTGTAGATTGCTGTTTTATGTATTAGCAGCAAACAAAGGGTTCAAAACAGAAGTCTGTCTAATACCTTTTAAGACGTGTTAAGGAAAAAAGTACTAATGTGATCAGCACGGGTGTATTTAAGTGACACACCAAAGAGAGAGACAACATAGCACTTATTATTATTAATATATCATTTAGAATTTCTCTGAGACTCATTAGTGCTGTATTGCTATAGGATGTATTTCTTTTTTAATGTCATTGTTATTCAATGTGACAATAGCTTTATATTCTTCACAGATGCTCCTCTCCCATGTTGCATGTGATACGCTGATCCCTGCAAACATGGCGCTCCGATGTGTATTAATTACAGGCTGATGGTCTGAACCAGGCTCGACTGAGACAGTAGTTAGCTAGTGTCGTGCCACAAGATAACCGTGGTTGCCTTTGTTAGGTTTTAGTGCACCTTAAACTGTGTTGAACGTACATCACAACAGAAAGCTCAGCTCTAGCAGGATAATAATTATGTTATAGCCTATTTGATAAAAACCTGTAGGAAAATTCTCTTTTATTAGCTTCTCTCAACATGTGGTGGTCAGAACACAAGGTCAACTACACAACATTGCTCCCAGATGTTTTCAGGGTTTCTGCACTGGCTTGCTCAAGAGTAGGCCTAGGCTACTTGAGCAGAGTAGATGCTTATCCATCCACAAGGGTTTCACCCGAAGCCCCACAAGTGCTGGCCTCATAGCAGGAAAACATGTTTGGTTTAAAGACACAGCAGAGATCCGTTCAGTCCACTTGAATGTAGCAAGCAAAAAAAAAAATAATAATAATAATTTCAAATGAATGACGCATTTCGTCGAAAGCACACTTTTTATTTCGGTTCACCGTGTTCTGTCTGACACACCGCAATCGCTTTGTTGTTCTAGCGTCAGCCATGACACTAGAACTGATACTGACTGATAGCGGTCTGCAGTCTACAAACTAGCCTTTCACTTCAGCACCGTTTCAGCTGAATAAATGTAGCGAAATGTAAATATGTGCGCTGACTTCAGCCCCGGTGATGCCTATTTGAGAAGTCAGCGGGTGGGCTTCATGGAGAGAGCGCACCCCAAGAGCCTGACTTCAGGCTTCAGGAATGACAGACAATGAGACACACTGACTGGATTAGGTTTGGCTGAATGCTGAGGCTGGAGAGAGCACATCAGGGACGTTCGACGAGTGTAGCCCTCGACTGTTACACACACCACAGCGGTATTTATTGTTTCCCAGGCTCATTAATGATGAATAAGCATCGATGTTTATCTCGGCACACAGTGCCCACGCGTCAGAAGTGGCACCACGCCTGTGGCAGTTATCTACAGCTTTGTATCTAAGGAAAGAATGGAGATTGGGGGGGAAAGTGTAGCCTATTAGTGGCACACAAGGGGCAAGGCCACAGTAGTCGTGCGTGATTAAAATAGGCTGAAATGCGTAGGCAAAACATAGGTTGCTATCAGCAGAACGCGAAATCTCTGAAGGAACCGTGAGTTCTTTCTTGATGTTACGTGTCTTTTACTTTTTCTTTTTGTTTGTTGGAAAATGAGGGAGTGTGCTAACCCAGAGGACCTTCTGGGACCCATCAGTTAAAAACCAGTTGCAAATGGTACACACAGCAGGCCTGGTCTCATTGAGTTCCCTGAAAAATGAGTAATTGTTTCCGTAATGCTACACCAGCCACAAAGGCACAATGGGGACAACTAGGAAGCAGGAGGTGAGCAGGAGTTACCCATTCCATGGTTTAATAAAGCCGATCGGCCGTCACACGTGATGACTGACTGACTGACAACCTGACAACAATGCCCATTGATCTTGCTATTCATTCCCTGCCTGTCACCCATTTGCCTGACCCTCTCGCTGACCTCGTGGCCAACTCGTAAACAACTAGGTGAGATAAACAATGGCCGGATCACCTGTTGTTGAGCAGTGACACGGCCGTCTTTTTGAGGCTGGGTAAAAGTGAACCTGCTGTGAGCTCAGCGCTAACACCCGGTTGTGGTATTTATGACTCTCTGCAGCACTATGGGTGAAAACACACCTACCAGCAGGGTTGGGAAGTAACTGATTACAAAAAACAGTATCTGTAATCCATTACAGTTACCATCTAAAATAGTGGAATGAGGTAACAGGTATTAAAAAAAAAAAACGTGATGATTACTTCTAGGACTACTTTCAAATTAAAAAAGGGAAGTTTGCAGAAGACAAATGCATAAAACATTTTGCTGTTCTCTTATTAAGCTTTCAATAACATCAATCAATAAATTAAATGAAGTCCTGCATGAGCAACATAAACGGTCACCAAAACATAAATATTTGGGGCACCAACACAATAAATTACTTTGGATGGCATTTCAAAGAACAATGTTTAGACTTTAAGTAATCTAAAAGTATATATGTAAAGTAATCAGATATGTTACTAAATTTAGGTAATCCAGAAATTATGTTACTGCTTATAATTATAGTCTAGTAACTAGTAACTAGTAACTAGGTCACATTTCAAAAGTGACCTATACCCAACCCTGCCAACCTGGATATATTACCCTTGGACTGCATTATAGCACCCTCAGAACCCCTGATTTTTGCCTCAACTGTTAAAACACATACACCTATCCATGTGTTTCTGTAGAGGGGAAGATAACAGAGGGAATCTAGGAGCTCTGTGGGGAGGAGTAGAGAGAAATACACACCAGTCAGCACTATGGGGTGTCTGCGTGTTAAAGGTGTAGTCTGATATGTCAAATTCGTCAAATATCTCCTTGCGGTATGCTAGCTTACCCTTCTCTGCGCGTACTGAAATAGTGATCCAGCACTTCTACACAGCCCTAGCTTCGTAAATAACAAACATAAACAAAGTGGGGAACACCGCTCACAACAACAAGGTTCTAGCCATCGTAATGCATTTCCAATGTGTGGGTCGGAGCTTCTGGGAGCAGCCTATGACATTGCAGAGAGAGGTGTTTAGGTTAGCAAGCGTTCTAGAGATTTACTTACTTTACCTTTAAACTGTGTCATGTCTCAGCAAGACCTTGCTGGTTAAATAAGGTTAGAGAAGTTAATAAATACATTTTGTAACACTGGTTTCAACCACTAACCTGACATGCCAGAGGAATTGTTGTCACAAGTCCATCTGTGGAGCATTGAAAGGGTTTGTGAATGGCTGTACTTTAAAAAAAATACTTGGCAGTTGATTGGATGAACCATCTGGTCATTTTCGCTGTTGACACCATGGTCGGCACACCTAAACCAGCCTGTATAGCTATAAACACAACGCCTTTTGGAAAACCAGGCCTGTATAGCTATAAACACGATGCTGATTAGAAAGTTCAGTTGCTACACATTCAAAATGATTCCGAGGCTTTCCAGACTGATTCTCACGGCGAAATAAAACTGAAGCTTTGAAGTGCCTTTGTGGTTGAATAACCTCGCGAGATCAGGATGGTCTCGCGAAGTTATTCAACCACAAAGGCACTTCTGAACTTTAACCAACACTTTCTACTGACTTCATATTAGAGTTACAGTATCTGTTGTACTGCCATCTAGAGAGAGGTGCCATTTACTTTATGTTTGCTCTGCACATTTCTTATGCATGAGTAATAAAGTGATTTGTTGTGGATGCGGATGAGATCGGTTGATAATATCTACAGTAGGCTACAGTAATTACTGTAATCATTTGTTTTGCTTTTTACAGTTAGACAGTTGATAGCCAAAACATTAGTTGTCTGTGTATGATATTTCATCAATACATTTCAGATTTTGTTCACTGAACCACTGTGTATTCTCTCTACTAGTCCTTTTACTTTTGAATTTACCTGAAGAACCATGAAACATGTATCACATATTATGTATTAAATATTTATAGTAATGATTGTACAACACAATGAAACTATCCGAATCTTGTGTGCCTGTGTTGTAAATTAATGTTCCTTTGGTATTTCACAATAAAGTAGTTATTTGATCCAATGATCCTTCAAGTGCACGCTATCTTTAAAAGATATGATTGCACAATGCAATGTTTTGAACATTGTAGGACAGCCTGTGTTAGAAGTGGTTACCGTTTTGAGTTGTGAAAAATGACACCAAGGTCCTGACATTTGGGGCAAAGTGCTAACAACAAGCTGTAAGTAATAAATCTGTGTTTGTTCGTATACCAAAGATGTTCAGCATGGGGTTTTATCTTGGTGTGTGGGAGGAGGCCATGGTAAGCCGCTGTTTGGCTCATCCTGTTATTCCTGTGTTTTACTAGTACTGGTTTATAGACCCTCCTGCTCTTGATTTCAGAAACCCTAATGGACAGTCGGTGGGCCACCACAGAGCTAGCATGGACTACATTTCCAGAGAGCGGGGTGAGTTTTTAATGTGTGTGTGTCTGTGTGTGTGTGTGCGTGTGTGTGTGTGTGTGCACGTGTTCGTGTGTGTGTGTGTGGGTGTGTGCATGTTGTTCCTACCTGTGTTTCTTTTACAGCATTTGCTCCATTTGCTTGTTAATAGAGCCCTGTCTGTCTTTAACAACACACCTCCTGCGGTTTTATATTTTTGTTTACGTAATCAATGTTTGGTTTCTTGGAAACTGAGAACAAATGAGAAATAACATTTCTGTTGAAATGTCAGAAAGAAATTAAAACCCATTAACAAATGAACAAGCCAGTACATTAAGTGTACATTAAGTACCAGTATGTATGTACTTAAGGTAGGGTATTAGGCATTAGCCCTAGCAACACAAAGCACTTTGTAATTAAAAGTGTTTGCATGTGTTCTCCATAATAGAAGCCCAAGAGAAAATTACATGCAGACATGAAGGTTTTCAGTTGATGCCCCTCGTGGGAATGGTGAGAAAGTAAAACAACATGAATTTGACCAGAAGGCTAACAGGCTGAAAGACCCCCCCCACCCCCCCACCCGCCCACCCACGGCCAGTGTAATTTGTCTTTTGCTACGTGAGCGCAAAGTCAGTCAATGGAAACTGTGGGTTGCCATGGAAACGGTCTTTGGGTAGGCCTGGCATCTTCTTCTTCTTCTTTTCTGCTGTACGAGGCCCTGAATGTCCTGGCGTGAGCCATGAAGTCGTACCTCCCGACGCCTGACAAACCCGTACGTTTGGGGCCAGCAATTATCGCATTTGTCAGGCATTGCATCAAAAGTGTTTACAATGCTCAGTGCTGACTTGTGGACTCGTCGTTTGGGGATAAATTGCACACACACTAGGAGATATGCACTGAGTTGTGCAATATTTTCCTCCGGTCGGAATAATCAATTTGTTGCGAATGTCATTTGTTATGGAAATGAAGCATTCTGTTGGTGTGTGTGTGTGTGTGTGTGTGTGTGTGTGTGTGCGTGCATGCTTGTGTGTGGGTGCGTGCGTGTTTGTGTGTGTGTGTGTGGGGAGGACTTCTCATCTCACAAGGTTATTTATTCATGGACAAAATGTATTGACCAATATATCCATTTAAAATGTACTCGTATATTATTTTGGGGACAATACCTCGGACAAAACTCTTATATTATAATGTTGTTTACCAGAGACATACATATTTAAGCATGCATACATACATATACATACAGCATATATAATGTATAATGTATGGTCTAGTGTATAGATATTTATATAAAGCATGTTTTGTGTGCAGACAAGAAACTGAAGACAAAAAATGTGTTAACATTTCCATCCATAACTTCCTAATACAGATCCGATTAAGTACCAATATGTGAGCTCAGAGGGTCGAGGAGTAATCTCAGAAAAATTGATGTATTCCATTTAACTTGAAGTGCCTCAGAGTGCCGCCATGATGCAATCTGGGCGATGACATTGCATTTAGATGGCCTTTTTAATAAATAACTTGTCATTTGTATCATAGAATAACCATATCTATGAGCAATGTAGCCATTTAAATGTATACTCTCATATCTCGCAACAGTATCAATGCACCTCAAACCACATTTACTGTGTCGGCCATTTTGATTCCACCTAAAGTCAACCCTAATGGTATGTGATATCTGGCAGGCTATGCTCTAAAAATAGTATTTGTTATACGTGAGATATATTTATATATATATGGGTCAGGGTATAATAAAGGTCCAAATAAGACATTTTTCTAAAAGACTAATGGATATTAGTGTGAAATATGTTCTAATGGTAAAATATATTATGGGTCATTGTGTGTAAGGCTTGGTTGAATCTTAGACTGTCTCAGACCTTTGTCAGTTAAAGCTGCATATGCAACTTCTTATGGTAAACTAACTTTCATTTTGCTGTTAGTATTGTAGTTGGTTTTCCAAGACCCCAGTGAAAACCGCTACACAACATGAGACCCTTTGGATTCGTTATCACCAACGTACCTACCCGTACTCTGGTGGGTCGTTTTTGCCTTAATGTAAAGCAATTGTACATAAATGATACAATTGATAGATAGAATAGGTGAGACCCCTGCATGGACAAGGGTTTGACTTGTACCGTGAATAATTCAGGCCTGGCTATGAGGCAAACAAACCCCGCCCCCCTCCCCGCTATGCTTCAATGCTATTCTGGCATTTATCTGTCAGCATCATGTAGATGTTGATTGTCTCTAAGGGCCCTATCTACACCCAGCGCAAAGCGGCGCAAAGCGTGTCTTTGCTAGTTTCAGACTGACACAGTTGCCATTTTCATGTCCAGAGCCCACATTGTGTTAAATAGCAAGGGCACTTGTGTGTGTGTTGGTCTCAACATGAGGTGTGCATTGTTGGCGCATTGCTATATTGAGGCAGCGGAAAGGGATCGACCAACAAAAGGCTGGTCTAATGTCAACGGCGCTTGTTACGCACACAGGGACGCGCAGGAGCACACAATAAATAAAGAGTACTATGTGAAATATTGTTAGTGTGTAGCCTACATCAACATACTTAAGCGATCTTGGTGGAATCTCGCTGTTGCCATAAATGGTCTGCTTGCATGCTTTCACTTCGCTATATATATATATATATATATGCAAGATGCAAGCACGCCTGGATTGTTTGAGGGAATGGGAGATGATTTGTTCATCGTATGTCATGCCCAAAACACACCCATGAACAATGAAGAGAGTAAAGTCCAACACATTTGAACCATACGCCCGGCGCAGCAAATGGTTTGTCCGCCGTTAAACTATAACAACAGTGGATTTGGACACGCCCTAAATGCAGTTTGCTCCTTGCGCTTCAGACTGTGCACTTAGATAATTAAAATAGGGCCCTAGGACTTACAGTAGCATCTGTACAACTGCTTGCCCTTTTGCTCCACCCCAGACAAGTGAATATGGGTGTGGCCAAACAAGTAACAAATTACTAATAAAAAAAAAGGCCGTCTCAAATAAAATCGTATTTCTTTATAACTTTGTACATTGTGTCAAATTCACCAAATATCTCCTTGCTTTCCAACACTCTTATTTATTTGATTATTTATGTATTTATTTATGCAGTGCACAATAGTAACCTAACATAACATTTGTGTAAAAGTGCCAATTTAGCCATACGAGCTAAGGTTCAACTGTTGTCCGCCAACTCCATTTTGTGTCCGCAGTGGGAGGAGGTGAGCGGCTACGATGACTCCATGAGCCCCATCAGGACCTACCAGGTGTGCAATGTCCGCCAACCCAACCAGAACAACTGGCTGCGGACGGACTTTGTGCCGCGCCGGGGCGTGCTGCGCGTCTACGTGGAGCTCAAGTTCTCGGTGCGCGACTGTGCTAGTATTCCCAACATCCCCGGCTCCTGCAAGGAGACCTTCAACCTGTTCTACTACGAGTCCGAGGGGGACACGGCCACCGACGCCAGCCCCCTCTTCAGGGAGAACCCGTACGTTAAGGTGGACACCATCGCCCCGGATGAGAGCTTCTCCTTGCTGGAGGCCGGCAGGATCAACACCAAGGTGCGGAGCTTCGGCCCTCTCTCCAAGGCGGGCTTCTACCTGGCCTTCCAGGACCTGGGAGCCTGCATGTCCCTCATCTCTGTCAGGGTGTTTTTCAAGAAGTGCTCCACCACCATCGCCAACTTCGCCGTTTTCCCGGAGACTGCCACCGGCGCCGAGGCGACGTCCTTGGTGATCGCGCCGGGTGCGTGCGTGTCCAACGCCGTAGAGGTGTCCGTGCCGCTGAAGCTGTACTGCAACGGGGACGGCGAGTGGATGGTTCCTGTCGGATCGTGCACCTGCGTGGCGGGGTTCGAGGCGACCGGGGACGACACCCAATGCCAGGGTAAGTGTGTTTAAGAATGTCTTTGACTTCCATTTAGCCCAACCTCCTTTATATGCTTGGCACAAGTCACCCCATGCCGGCGCCCTCTCCTCTGCATGTATTGTGTAGCTCCTGAGAGAGGGTGAAGGAGGGTGGAGGAGAGTATGAATTAATGAGGTGCTGCAGAGAAGTGCAGCATACAAATATGGACCTGGAGGGGGGGGGGGGGGGGAGATAGCAGGAAGGCACAAAATAGAGAGCCGAGGGGGGAAATGGGAAATAGCGTGAGAGGGACAGGTACAGCGAGGCCAGAGAAGATGGATGTTAAGAGATCGGGAAGGCGCGATATGGGAGAGTGTAACGGACGTCTCGCGGTGGGGTAAACGCAAACTCTGTATAGCTGATGCAATTAACTATGGGTCCTTTTTGATTTAGATGTTCTGATTAGCGAGCACTGACAATTAATCTATAGCATAGGCAGTGCTTGCTAATCAGCGCGTCTGAATGAAACATACCGAGTATTCATTTGATTAGCTAGCCAACTACAGCTGTGTTTACTGAGACACGTCAGTGGAAAGGGTCAGTTGCCAAAGCAGGGATGGAAAAGTGACAATCAAATGGGCGGAGAAATCATAAAGGGGGCAAAGTAACACGGGGAGGAGGGCCTCCTTTGCATGCGAGAACAGTGCAACGTGTGTATTACATATGTTGGAAAGCGTATTCGTTGCCGTTTGGTGACTCAAGGTTAAAAGCCTGCCGTCACCACCGCCGCCTGATAAAAAGCTCTCCGGGGCTTTAGCCGGCGGTCGCTTCAAGGAAGTGTAATTTCCTGCACGGCCCTCTGTTAGTTAATCTGCAGGCGACCACACTCATTAACACCACTCAGCCCAACGTGAGCCAACAGCGCCACGCTAACATTAATCACTCAGACGTTCCGTTTCTTACCTCAGCCTCGCTAGCTGTTCACAGCCAAACACTGCATTAGATGGAAGGGAGCGGATAGATGTGGGGGAGAGGTTTAACAAAGAAAGAGGGGTTAGTGGATTAAAGCCAGAGAGCTCGTGATTCGGGGATGTTTTGTATAGGACGAGAGTCGCTGCCCTCCAAAAGAAAACCCTCTGAAACCAAAAACATAATGATGCAGCATTTATGAGGCAAACGTAAAACAGATCAGTGGCCAGAGAGTTTGCAGTGCCTGAAGGTCTTTGTGAATTACGCAACAGAATATAAACCCTTTCATCTTATCTCACTTGGTTATTTACAGCATGGGGTTTTTTAGAGCTACAATTTGGGCCATTAGCCACACTGATTTCCCTGAAAGTGGCATTCTGCGGAATTATAGTGGGACTTAAGTTCAAGCTGAAAGACCACTTACCCTAACTAGTTAATCACACTCTCTCGCTGACTGGGTTTTACGAGCCCTCACGTTGATAAGACAGATGTTCTCCAGAGCCCCAGGTTTACACCAGGAGTTAGGAATGTTGCAAACAGTAAAATCGGGGGTCCCCAGAGGCTGATATATCCAGACCCTTTAGCGTTAATCCCCTTTATCTGAATCCGTCTTTAGTCTAGGCTTATGTTGGTTTATCCCTAAGACAAGATATGAACCGACCTTCCAAGGCACCTTTTGAGTTGGAAGCGACCGTTTGAACACAAACCTAAGATTATGCTGCGTTATGCACGTTCCCAATAAATCTCCTTGGCTAATTCCCATCCAGCTGGACATTGGAATTGATGTATTGGCTTGTTATCGAGCCGTTACACACATTTGGAGGCCTAGTTTGTATTCAGCTCTGAAGCTGGAGGAGCTTAGCGGCCAACCGACGCTGATTGATAGGTGGAGGGTGTACTGCTTCCATCAGAAGCGTTCGCAATCCATGTTTGTCTGACAACGGCAATCTACTGTCAGCAGTCTATCTTCATCCTGCCCTTCCTCTTCTTCTGAGTGGAATTTTCCTGTCAGCCTTGCTGTTTTTTGGGGGGAGATTAATGTCAGTCAGTAGAAAGAATGTGGATGGGAGAGCTGGCGGCTTTATATAGATAAGGCCTTTGACTGTACTGTTTGCTTTATATCCCATTTTTATCTACATTTCCACTGTAAATATATTACTTTTCAATTTCCTTATATAAAAATGAGTTAAGGGTGCTTTATTGCAAAGGTCTTGCATGTTCCTGGTGTGGCAACACCTACAGTACATTGATAATTGTACATTATTGATTTGAAACCAAACATGAACATTATATGCATCAATGAGGGCACTAATTCCTACTTGGTTCTGCCAATACACACCAGATTCTGAACAAACTATGAAAAGTGCAAATGGAAAGGATTTCAGGAATGGGCAATATGGCCTGAATTATCAATATGTTACCTCAGTCTACCCTAGTTAGCAGAACATGCGGTCTGTATCTATATACAAATGTAAAGATTGTAGCTGTAACCAAGCCTCAATGCTGGAGATGTCCCGGCATGGCAGATGTAATACGCCTGAAACACAAGGGCCAGACTGGCAGAGACAGCGTTCTTACTCTTATCCTTCACCCCCTCACCCTCTCTCTCTCTCTGTTTTCTCCGCGACTCGTCCAGCATGCAGTGCTGGTAACTTCAAGTCCAAATACGGGGAGGGCTCCTGTGTGGCCTGCCCTCTCAACAGCCGCACCAGCGAGCGAGGAGCCAATATCTGCCCCTGCCAGAATGGTTTCTACCGCGCGGATAGTGACCCTCCTGAGTCCGCTTGCACCAGTAAGCCTTCATGTGTACACACACACACACACACACACACTCACACAAACGCACATGCACACGCACACGCACACGCTCACACGCACACACTAACTCGCTAAATGTTACAGTGAACAACACATATATATTTTTAATTAAACGGATATGCTGGACTACTCGTGAGGAATTTTTTAAAGGTCAAACACGTGGTAGTTATTATATTAAGTATGTTATTATCACCAGGTTTTTTTAATGCTTGTGATAACTCTTCATTTGTGGAATAAATTGTGTAATAATTCTGCAGGGATTTTGTAACTATCACTACCTGTAGAATAAAAAACATGCATATATTGTATATACATACAGTATAGGTATGTATATACAATATATACTATATACTGTATGTATATACCTCTCACACGCACGCACACACACAAGTTTCAGTGAGTTAACTAACACACATCAAATGACTTGTCTTCCCACGACTCAGAGGAACACTTGTACTATTATACTGACAGCAAAATTACAGGCTATCAAACCGTCACCACATACATACAGATGTACACAAACAGACCTTATATGGCCTCTCAGACTTATGCTGGACTGTAATAGTCTGTGTACGTAATGCGTTATTGGTCAATTTCACTACACAATTTCGCTTAGCTGTCTTGCTAATTAGGCAGACGCACTACTAATTGGACACCCATTTAAAACACAAATTATCATTAAGTTCAACCTGCTAGATTTCTCTAGAAGGGCCTCCACTCGGATGTTTGTCTGCCTAATTAGTAAGACAGGCTAGCGATAGCGAGCTAACGGCTAGCTGGCCGAGGAGATCGAATCACAGACTGACAAACTGTGTTAGCTCCAGAGACTTAAATGAATGGAGATACGCTAAGCGTCTTTGCTAACATGCTCTGATGTTTCGAAACTAGATTGATTTGCCCCTGCTGGAAACAATTATTTCTTTCTGTTGTAAAAAACCGACAGGGTGTAGGCCGAACCAATGTTTATGTCTCTCGCTGGGAATCGCAATTCATGCATCTTTCAAACACTTTTCACTTCGTCTGTATATAGAGAAGTAGTGACTGCAAAGAGGGGGGATTGAAAACAATAGGTTTGATATCTAATTTATGACATAATTCATGTTTTGTGCAGATAAAGAGAGATATACATTATAGAGCGAGAGTGATTGCATAATAATACATTTGAATAATAATGCTTTTTTAAATAGTTATATGTTATTTTATTTACATATTCGCGAAGTTAATCATAACAGCATGGTGAATGTATAAGTGTCAAGTCAGTTTTATTTATATAGCCCTAAATCACATTGCAGTCTCAAAGGCTTTACAGCCTACATTTCACATGGAAACAAACAACACCCCCTTAACCTGCTCCTCCCCCCGGGCAAGGAAAAACTTTAATTGAAAACACCATAGGTTACAAAGGGAAGGAACCTTGGGAGGTGGTCACAGAGGGAGGAATCCTCCCTTCCAGGACGGATAGGATGCCATAGGTGTAGGTAGGGAAACAAGAATGAGCAACTGTGCAGTAAATAAAAACTTTGTAGAAATGTTATACATCTTCTAAGTTTGAGTGATGTTGCTATTCACGACGGAGCAAACTACATATTATAATTTGTTGTCCTCCCTCTCGGTTTATATGTGAAATGTACACACGCACACACACGCACGCGCACACACGCACGCACACACACACGCGCACACACGCACACACAAGCGCACACAAGCGCGCACATAAGCAACTACATCTGATGCATATACTCTAGTAAGCTCGACACGGGACTCTCGGACTTTCCATTGGCTGTTCGCATTTTCACTCACAATTATGTCTGCATAATTTTTTACTCATTTAAATGTAGCCATTTATTCAGTAACAATAACCTACATATTGTGCAGAGTCCTATTGTTTAGTTGTCCTCAAAGCAAGTTTGCAATCTGACTTGGCCATTGAGTTACGTAGTTGGTCGTCCTGCGTGTCAATCAAAACAACTTGCTTGTCAAGTAGGCGATTACTGACGCAGTTAGCCAGCGCTGTGGGCCCAGGCTTAACGTATGTAAAGGCTGGCTCCGCCAGACTCTCCTTGACTTGACCTGAAGCACATGTGCAATTAAGTACAGCATGGAGAGTTTACTAAAGCTTGGTGTGTGTGTGTGTGTATGTGTGTGTGTGTGTGCGTGTGCGTGCGTGTGTTATTGCGTTGTGCGTGTGTGTGTTTGTGCATGTGTGTGTGTGCGTGTCTGTGTGTGTGTGTGCGTGTGTAACAGCCATCCCCTCGGCGCCGCAGAACGTGATCTCGAGCGTGAACGAGACGTCCCTCTCCCTGGAGTGGGAGGAGCCTGATGACAGCGGTGGCCGTGGCGACCTGGTCTACAACGTGGTGTGCAAGAAGTGCTTGCGGGACCGCAGCCCGTGCACGCGCTGCGACGACAACGTGGACGTGGCTCCACGCCGCCTCGGCCTGAGCCAGCGCACCGTGGTAGTCCGCAATCTGCAGGCGCACACGCGCTACGGCTTTGAGGTCCAGGCCGTCAACGGCGTGTCGGGGAAGAGCTCCTCCACGCCGCGCTATGCCGCCGTTAACATCACCACCAACCAGGCCGGTCAGTGCACCCAAAGATACTGGAATAATAACAAGATCCGTGTATGGAACGCTGGGTCGTTCTGGTTTGCATAAAGGGTGAAAAGAAAAAGTCCCCCCCCTCCATTCCCCCGCAAAGATGACCACGCCAGCCAACACAGCTCGAGCTTCAAACCCGTCCAACCGGTGGTTGTCTATTTATTTATTCAGTCTATGCAAGATATGGGTATCGCTAGCTAGCTTGCGTGCGTGCATCAACAAACCACAGCGCTAATCAATAGCACTTAGCATCACTATGAAAACAGGCTGGGTGGTAGATTCCCCAGCCAGTCGCTCCCCGTTACTGTCTGTGGCTGTAAACTGTCAGCGCCCACGCTCATTAGCAGCAACAATTTCAGGCAATAGCTCCAGGTAAAGATGCTATAGCTGTGGGATTTGGAATCATTAAAGCTGCAACATGGGCCCTTTTCCGGCGCAGACCATTTTGGGCAACACCCTCTAAAAACATATCAGACATCTTCTACTACACCAACCGGCGTATGCTGTGTTTAGCTAGCCAAACAAGTCACTTCCTGCGAGCTGCGTGATTGACACCTTTTTATTGGTAGGAATTGTCACACCATCATTTAAGTAACAGAAGAAAATACCAGCAGATTGTGAGAGCTAAATCTGTGACTGCTTATGTACATTAACGATAATAACAAAATGGCTCGTGGATTTAAGGACAGAGAAGCTGTGCGTTCTCAGTTTCCAGTGCATGTCCCGCTGTCAGCACGCTGCTCCAAGCCAGGCAGGCATCACCTTCCACTGCTCACCAGCAATAAACGTCACCTTTACATATTAACGATTCATATTTCTCACCGCTCACGATGAAATTGGTCAGCAGCTTTCAGGGGGCTGTCATGCCTTTCCCTGTCAACCGTAGCCATTTGCCATACTGCGCTTTAAGGAGGCATGACAGTGATTGTCAATTAAATCCCTTCAGGGCTGCACAAATCAATGAACAGCGAGACACAGCGAAGGTGAAACATTGTACGCCTGTCTTAGGCGCTTCATGTTGAACGTTTATAGCTAGTGACTTTATTAAAAGCCCTGGAAACACACAGTTGTTTGAGTTCATTTGTCTGATTGGACTGTTTCTGCGTGGGTGGATCTACGCT
>JAODUH010000009.1:600669-620065 GCA_027564835.1 Typhlichthys subterraneus | reverse complement strand
CAACTAAGCCATACAGCCAATGGACGCATCTCTCCACAAAATAAACTGAATATTGCAACATTTTCGATATGATATTGAGCAACGTGATATTGCGATAACGATACTGAATCGATGTATTGTGCACCCCTAAACCCAGGCCCAGGCGGAAGCTTCCTGTTCTCAACCTGTATTGTGCTGCAGAGCTCTCCATTGTGTCCACAAGCTTTCCACAGGTATCAGCAATTTCAGTGGTTGCCTGTGTTAAACCCCCCTCTGTTATGAATAAGCACCCCTTCCCCTCCCCGCACCCTCTTCAGCAATGCATTTGCTATGTTGGCTTTTGAATTCAGTGGCCATCTGACTTTTGACTTCTCAGCTAACATTAGCATGGCAAGTTCATTGCATTCAGGCCTGAAGCCTCAAGGCCAGGGGTCTGCAACCTGCCTCCCTCTACAACGGCTCCCTGTGGTTTTGACAAACATTATAGAACATAATCTAGGTTTTGTCCCGCCCCAACACACATTACAATAACAAATTATATTTAGTTTTGCCTGATTTCACTAGACTCCAAATGGATCTAGTCTATTCAATATTGTGAGTGCACAGTAGGGTATTATTTAGTACATTCTGTTTTCAAGTCACCAGAAATTGGCATTTAAGCGCTGCTTTATTTAAAAAAAATCTTTGCGTGTATGACATGCCCTAGCATTTCACTGCCCCCCCTCCACCCCCCATCCCCCACCCCCTGATCAAAATTACTCCTACGCTCTGGGAAAAACATGTGAATACATTCTCATTCAGGTCTACTGAAGGAATGTTTATAGTCTAACTTAGAATAGGTACATATTTTATGTGGCTCCAAATGTAAGTGTTGCAGACTCATGCTCTAGGCGGAACTATCCTACTTCCCATTTTACATGCCTGCGATGTTGTTCCTCTAAACCCAAGCCTTAAGTGGACCTCAGTGTCTACCTCATATTGTCATATTTCATTGTTGAAAGAATTTGAAGATCTTGATATATTGACGTTTTGCTAACAGTAAACTTCCTGCCCACCCAACCCCCTACCTTATACTTTCAGTCAGTAAGCAAGCACTCTTATTTTCCTTATTTCAGATCTATGGGGCAGCGCGTTGACAGCCCAAGGATAAGTCACTTTCTGTCAACATCATCTACAGCATGAGCGACTGTGGCCATGCTGGGTTCCCAGTCGAAACTGTGAATCTCACCGTCAAGCCCTCCTTCGGCCACACGCGTTAGGATGGAAGAGCGAGCGCGGTCTGTTTCAAGTCACGACATCCTCGGTCTGCGCGAGCTACCCGCTACCCTCCACCCCCTTGTCTCCAACAAGGTCAACAACAAGCGCACCCCCAGAACCTGATTAAAACCGACCTCCGGCGAATAAACAGGGAATTTGTGGGCGTTCGGGCGGGCGGGCGAGTGAAAGAACATTCCGCCATGTTGCTGAACTTCCGGCGAATATGCAGGTGCCACTGGCTGCAGCTCATGACCACCTGCCTGGTGCTGTCGGTGATAGTGATGGTGTGCTGGGACAACGGCGTCGTGGGCCGCGTCTCGTCCTACAGCGACGCCTTCGTCGTCAGGAGCTTTACTGTGACGCGTGAGGACGCCCGGAGCTTTCGGGACTTCCGCTACCTGCTGGACCACCCAGGGAAGTGCGCCGGGCAGGACGTTCTCCTCCTGCTCTTCGTCAAGTCATCGCCGGAGAACGCCGAGAGGCGCGCGACAATCAGGTCCACCTGGGGAAACGAGACGTACATCAGCCTCGTCCTCGGCGTGACGGTCAAGCTGGTCTTCGCCCTGGGGTCGCCACCGCCGGAGCGGACCTCGGAGGGCGGCTTGGTGATGGACACTCAGGAGGCTCTGGCCGTCGAGGACCGTCTCCACGGTGACCTGATCCAGCAGGACTTCTGCGACTCCTTCCACAACCTGACGCTGAAGCTGCTGCTGCAGATCCACTGGGCGCGCCACCGCTGTGGACATGCCCACTTCCTCATGAGTGCCGACGACGACATCTTCGTGCACATGCCCAATCTGGTGGCTTATCTGCGCGGCGTGGCCGCCCGGGGTCATGCCGCTGGCTTCTGGATCGGCCACGTCCACCGGGGTGCACCGCCCATCCGGCGCCGGGATAGCAAGTACTCTGTGTCGGCGGACATGTACCCGTGGACGACATACCCAGACTACACAGCCGGCGCCGGCTACGTGGTGTCCCGGGACGTGGCGGACAGCGTCTACCGGGCCTCGCTGACGCTCAACGCCTCGCTGTACATCGACGACGTCTTCATGGGGATCTGCGGCAGCGCCGCGGGCATCTCGCCCCGAGAGCACGTGTTCTTCTCGGGCGAGGGCAAGACCCTCCACCACCCGTGCATCTACGACCAGATGATGACCTCTCACGGCCATGTAGACGACATCCACGACCTTTGGCAGAAGGCGACGGCCCCCGAGGTCAAGCGGTGGACCTCGGGCTTCATGGGGAGGCTGTACTGCACCGCGGTTAAGGTGTCTCTCCTCTGTAAACCTTACTATATCAACACGTATCCCTGCAAGGCAGCTTTCTATACAGCCACTTGAAGATAGAGCAGTATGTTTGTGTTTATTTGTATTAAAGTAGGGTTAGTCGATATGAAAGATGTTTCTCTTCACTGTATAAGAGGTAATAAATGCCGGTCCATAGCCACCGTGCTAACAGCCTAATGATGTATTAGATGTCATACATAGATGTCATACAGACAAATGAGACAATCAATAAATGCCCTGAATTTTGTCCAATCTGCTCTGATTAAACTAATTCGAATATTTTGTTACATTTTCAAATGAAAATATGTCATGTTCGGGTTTCAAAGGCATTGTAGTTTCGTATCTAGTCAACTTTGGGGAACTGTAAAATAAAAAGAGTGGTTGACAAAACAGATGAGTAAAATAGTGCAAACCACAATATGCTTAGCAACACACGCAATAGTGCAAGCAATGCTGTGCATGTACGCTCACAGTACAACAAAACGGCTATTTGTACCAGTTGGTTAAGTCTGTGGTCATTCCTTTTTTTTCTACACCAAATGTCTAAAAACCTTTCATTTGAAATGAATGCCACAACCCTCAGCAGCAACCATCAGTGTGTGACTGCAAACAAGGTATTTGTATTAGAAACAGTACAACATAACAGGGATGTCAAAGTATTATTATGTATACATCTACAGACCTTTAGATGACACATAGTTGTTCTAAGACAGTGCCGATGACTTTGTGCCTTATGTGTCATTACTGCTGGCTGCTCAAGCGTCTGTGCTGGAGCATTATGAAGTGTGAGATTCCACACAGCGAGGCTAAGCTGACCAGTTTTACAACAGGAAAAGTAGCTTCTGAAGCAACTTCATCTAAAGCGTTTCTTCTAGATTGGTGCAACAGAGGAGCAATGCTACTGTATGTAGAATTATGTCAGGTTCATACAATAACTGCATTGTTTCGAAGAACATTTGACATTTGCAGTGTTAGAGGTTGTTTAGGGTTGAGTAATTCTGCGTTGACTTACGCAGTTTGTATTCCAGGACACAAAATGAAAAGGATATTTTGGAGAATCATGTCATTTCAGTAGGAGCTCTGGAAGTACAGTATGTGAAAAGTATTCTAATTATAAATAATCTTATGTTTGTCCTTTTAATAAAAGTTATTCAACAAGACTTTGGTGTCTTATTATAACTTATCTAACTTAAAAACATTTAACTAACATAAGCATTCAAGTGATTATATTATATTTATATATACACAAACTACCACCCATAGTTAAATTATTTTGTGTAGATATAAATATATTTTTTTGGGTGGGATGACTTTTAAGTATTCACCTAAACACTGTTTTCACTATATCATAGCATACTTAACCAGTGTAATATTCCTTTTTTCAGTAACTACTATAGTATTACAAAACAATTACTAATCCAAGTAATGCTGCGTTACAAGAACGAGATTTCTGGTCCTAGCAAATTTAGGGTAGGCTATTTGAACAAACCTGTACAATAATCTGGGTTGAGAGGCTGCAATGTTTTCACTTTGGCTGATTGTTGACTCCTAAGGTTCATTATTGTTCCAATTTAAAAGATTCATTTCTAAAATTAGCTGGCTACAGTGGTAATTTTTCTGAAGGGGCGAGACAGGGTAGTGATTGTGAAAATAATGACAATGTAACGAGCAATGTAACTAATTACTTTTAATACCCAGTAATAGTAATATTGCTTTTTGAAGGAGTAATAACTTTTCCTGACAATTCCTGAGTAACTTGCCCAACACTGTACGTAACACAGCTTCTAACAATCCAATCAGATATTGCTAAGCATCAACATGCTATTTGCCTGACCAAATCCTGTAACAGCGAGTGACTGAACATTTTACCACATTACTGAACCTGCTGCCCTACTTTGCAGCCACAAGCATCTTCCATGCCTTCATGTACTCGGTCTCCATAACAACAGCTCGCAGAGCAGAGAGTGGGTGAAAGTGAGTAAGTATTGCTGTACAATAAAAACCTTATCGCTCCATAAAGACCGAAGACGACAACCTCTAAAAAATAGTTAATATGCTCAGTTATAAATATGCTATTTATAACTTGTATTATGTTATAGCATATAAATATGCTATTTATAACTTGGAGTTCTAAATATTCCTCCAAATGCTACCCCATTATTTCTGAGGCCTACACAATGTAACCTTAAATACAACACAAAAGTCATACTCAACTGATTTGTTCTTCCTGGCAGAGTAGCCTAGTATGTTAGTGACACAGTTAGTCCACATGATTGTGTTTAGGTCATTAGGAATCACGTTAAGAGCAGAATACTGTGCTTCTCAGCTCAAATAGAAGCTGCATGTAGCCCCCTATAGCAACAATGGACTATACTCCAAGCACAGAGTAGGCCTATATATATATATATAAATAATATGAACATTTTATCCAACAAACAATATTGTGCCGCCTATTATTTAACTATGACAATGTATTAAGTATCCTGAATGTATAACATCCTAAGAAAAAACAAAAAGTATAAACAAGCCAAATTCCTCTCAATGAAAATTACATTAAAATGATTTTAATAGCAAAGGAGTCCACCGCCACCCCGGAGTGTGACCACAGGTATGGTGCGGTTATACAAAAAAAAAAGCTCTGGTTTCAAAGGAAATCTCAACGGATGAAACAGTGAGGGGAAGTCATTTGATCCCCTGCTGACTTTGTACGTTTGCCCATTGACGAAGAAATGGTCACACCATTATTTTAATGGTAGGTTAATTAGGGACAGAACACTCACGTCAAATTGATTTGCATCTTGGATAAACTGGATTTCCGACAATGTCATGGATTCGACACGACGGGTGAGGTACATTGTTTAGTCAGTCTATTCCAATACTGAAGCACTGAAGAAATACGTGAAAAGAGCTCGTAGAGGCAATTTCAATTAGTTTGTACTCAGTACTTCCATTCGCCTGTAGGCGGTGCTGCTAACCGACAGGCCAATACAGCTTAACGTTTAGCAGACATTTATAATTAAATACGCAAACTTCTGGTGGCATGTAGTGAATATTGGTGTAGATTACCAGTAACACTAAGCACCAAGTGGCCCCAACGCCTAAAGAAATATTGAATATATGAAACAAGGTATTTATAGAAACAATTTCTCTTCCAATCACAGCAAATCAGGTTAATTTACACACAAGACACTAAATTAAAAAAAAAAGAAAAAAAAAAGAAAATACACCACACAATCCACAGCACTTCCTGTTTTTAATTAAGACATACATTCCTGGGGGCGATCTTAAGTAGGAGAAATAGCAATATTGTAGGTAAAACCACATGGCCAACCAATGACTCAAAGCAGAGATAATAAAAATATGATACATTTAAATTAATACAGTCACAAAAGATAACACAAAGCAAGTACATCTACAGTTTATGACAAGTGTCTATACATAAGCAGACACCCATGACACATTGAACATACGTCAGCATAACATAAGTTGCAGACTTTATACAGCACTTATACCTTTTAGTCCACAAGTAAATTACTAAACGGTGAAGAACATCTACTACACGCATCTTACTTGAACATGGAAAGAAATACCTGAAAAGGCCCTTATTGTATACAGACCCCATGGCTTTGTAGCTCCAACCAGCCATCAGTCAAGGTTAGAATCTACAACTGTCCGGGAGGGACCACCATTCAAGTCACCTCACTTTAACACCTACTCAAAATTCTGATCCAAGGTTTTAGCATTTGAGTTTCCCCCTCAATTATAAGCACAATGCAAGTGGGCGATCGCTATCACTTTTATAAAAGAAATCTCTAGGCTCAAATCAGGTCAGCCACATTCATAGGCATCTCCTCCACAGTTGTATTGTAAAATGTCTCAATATCACGGAGAATCCTCTTGTCCTCTTCAGTGACAAAGTTGATAGCAACTCCTTTTCTACCAAAACGGCCACCACGACCAATTCTGGGAAGGAGGAAGAATATTACTGTATGGCTCATTTATGCTCTTCACATGAAAATACACGTTTTGAAACATGCTCACATTCCATTGGCATGGATGTTAAGCAATAGATCCACTAAAGGGCAGCTCTGCGTGCAAGTCAAAACATCACATGTCTATTAGACGGAGGTGCTGCTGCTATATGCTTGGAAGAAACAAATAATTTAAAAAAAATAACCAATAAGCCCATTGTGCATATGTATGCACAAAGTGTACTAAACGTTTAAGGCATATAAAAACACATTTCCTTTCCACTATTTCACCAACATTGTAGGGTTACTTGTTAAACAGTAGAGCATAAATATTGCCAATTCCAAGGCATTCTGGCATTTTTTGCCAAGCACAGAAATAGCCCACATACAGGTCGTCGTCGTAATTTGACTAAAACGTATAGCACCCAATTTCATTGCATGTAGGGCAAGGCCGCAAAAGCAGCATTTTCAACTTTAATAGTCTGAAGCGATTAACACTTTAAAAATACTACACTTAAATTCTTTGTTGCATCCCATTACTATTGCCTACGCTGCCCCCAAGATTTTCAGCGGGTCTGTTCAAGTTTAAATGTAGCCGCAAGCCTGAAAAGGTGCGCAAATGCATTTTTATTTATCCAATTTTGAGCATAAAGGAGCCGTAAACTTCATACATGCGCACTTACCTATGAATATAATTCTCTCGATTTGTAGGAAGGTCATAATTGATCACCAGGGAAACCTGCTGCACATCGATGCCACGAGCCTAAAAATAATTTAGAATACAGGACAGTTATCATCAAGCAGCAGTAAAGTTTTAATTAGCTATACTACATTGACACCTTTGAGGGTGTAAAACAGGGCTTTTCAACTCGGGTCCTGGAGGGCCGCATCCTGAATTTTTTAGATCTCTCCCTGCTCCAACACCTGATTCAAGGTTGTTAAAAGCCTGGTAACGACCCATTCATTATAATCCGGTGTGTTGGAGCAGGGAGAGATCTCAAACATGCAGGGTGCAGCTAACTGGGTGTAGCAGGGTGTAGCTTCTAGCTACAAAAGTGTATTCTTGTATACCTGTACTTACCAGAAGATCAGTGGTGATCAACACTCTGCTAGAGCCAGATCGGAACTCTCTCATGATCACGTCACGCTCCTTCTGGTCCATATCCCCATGCTGTGAGGAGAAAATTTAAATAAAATTTACAAAACTAATTGACAAATGTTTCTCTCCCCAGTAGGTATTTAAGCACCATGAAATTTTACCAGAGCAGAGACAGTGAAGTCTCTGGCATGCATCTTCTCCGTCAGCCAGTCGACTTTCCTCCTAGTGTTGAGGAAGATGACTGCCTGGGTGATAGTCAGTGTTTCGTACAGGTCACAGAGAGTGTCCAGCTTCCACTCCTAGAGACAGGCAGCAGTTTAGCCAAACTAAAACCCATCACAGAAATAGGGGTTAATCTTGGGCCAAAAGTGGCACATGCATACATTAAAACTACCCCAATTTGTAAGCCACTGCTCCATTTAGTTTTGCAGATAGCTATAAAGGCGATGGTTCATGGAAGATGTTGCACAGGATCTTGAGACCAGGGACAAGGGACATTTAGAAAGAGGACCCTCCCGGCCTCATTTGCGATGCTGTGCAGTTTATTTCCTTCCTTGGTGTACCCGTGCTTACACAGCCACAAAAGCTAGGCCTCAAGGCCTGGCTATTGTAGTTCCAGCAGGGTGCTTATAAAGAAGGGAGTCACTCTAGACTAGTAATATTCATAATCAACTATTTAATTTGACAGTTGTAACCGATCCATGGGGCTGATTCAATTAAATTAATTTACACGCGTAGGTCTACGGTCTAACCTACCCAGGCCACACTATCAGCAGCAGGTTTCTAAAATGCATCCAAGTCCTTAAAAAATAAAAATGGCTGTTTACTTTAAAACTTAATTTAACACTGAATCGGAACTCTGTATCGGCCGAAACCCAAGTGCTGGCATCTGTATTGGGACAGATAAAACTGGGTCATGCCATCCCCAATTTAAATCTTAAACATCCTGCTAGCATTGCAGCCAATCACGATTAGCATTCGTTTAATTTAGGTTTGTATTAGCATGTGCATACGCATTCATTTCCAGTTGTGTTTAGACATTACTTTGATGAGCCTTTTTATATGCCATGTACAAAGGTTATTAGCCTACTGTTACATTAGTTCTGTATAGCTTTCTTTTTAACTGTATGAAAATCGAAAACTGCTCAAATCAGAACAGGCCGGACAAGCTTAACAGGTGATTGGAATGGGCCAGGCTAAATGCAACCCGTGCATTTTTAGTTAAACTCTTGTTCTCGTGAAGGCAACATTGTGCAGTTTCGTGACCCAAGCTAGTTATAGCGCATTCCTACTACAGACCCTACATTAGAGCGACTGGCTATGCATCGTTTGGGTCAATGTTGAAGGCCTGCCTACCTCTCGTTCCACATTGATGTAGAACTGTTTAATACCCTCGAGGGTAAGTTCCTCCTTTTTCACCAATATGCGAATTGGGTCTCGCATGAACTTCTTCGTCACCTCCAACACATCTGCTGGCATTGTGGCAGAGAGAAGAACCACCTGACAAATACATTTTTTTTTTTTAGATAATGTATAAATAAACAAAAAACGAACACCCCACATCATTTCTCCTGTAGGAGTAATACAAATAGTGTAGCAGTGTGCTTTGAGACGTAGGCCAATGAACATTAAGAAAGAGGTTCGACCACATCTCATTTACGGCACAGTGCATGACAATCTCCTTCTGCGCAACACACTGCTGGCATTATTGCATAAAACGGAAAAAATCCAAATCACACAATTTTAGCAGTGTTCTTTTGTTGCAGAAGGGGTTACGATAGCCACGAGGCCATTGAAAAGACACTGCAAATGGAAGGGGGGGGGCAAGAAAATACACCCGAGGCTTACTTGAATGTTCGTGCTTAGCTTCTGGAAAATCTCATAGATTTGATCCTTGAACCCTCGACTGAGCATCTCATCAGCTTCGTCAAGGACGAACATCTTGATCCACTTCGGAGCTGCGTGAGAGAAACGCCATCAGATGTATAGACCTACACGCTGCCAGCCCACAGCGCCACACTAACAGTGTGCCCACAGGTAGTGGCACTTGCACAAGAGGTTGTACTTACACAGGTATCTCCTGTTGAGCATGTCAAACACACGTCCCGGGGTGCCTACCACTATGTGTGGGGCCTCCGCCTGGAGCTTCTGCATCTCACTGCGGACATTGGTCCCACCAATGCAAGCATGGCAGGTTGCTCCCATGTAGTCACCCAGGGCCAAAATAACTTTCTGGATCTACGGGACAGGTAGACGTATTCTGTAATTACATGGTGTGGCAGCTACTCAAGATGTTTGACTTTATTGAAATGGCAGTAAGTTCATAGCATGCCTACATTGCAGCTTTAGTTCTGAAAGAAGCACCATCGTGTCACAAAGCTTTTCAACATTGGAAAAAATATTAAACTAGAGTGAGGTCACCTTTCAGACCAATGCAGTCATGGACAGGGACTACACCAATCTTAAGAGGGTCAATTTCTGATAAGTTTGACATGTTGACAGATTAAGTGGTAAAGACAGTACCTTATTATTTGAGCCACTGTCCCCCATATGCCGCCTTGGTCTGAGAAACAGTTAAGTTAATCCTGACCTCAGGAACAGCATACCTGCTGTGCCAACTCTCTAGTGGGAGCAAGCACGAGAGCCTGGGTCTCCTTCTGATCTATGTCCAGCTGTTGCAAGATAGAGATGGCAAAAGTGGCCGTCTTACCAGTGCCTGACTGGGCTTGGGCAATTACATCATAGCCTAATAGCATGGGGGTGGGAAAGGCTAGGTTAGCTCAAAATAAATCTCAAAAAGCAAAATTTTACTACAATACAGTCTTTGAATGGTTTGAGTGATCAGTGAATAAAAAGGTATCCCCATTAATGAGTAAGTCCCGAAAGATGGTAAGCATCATTTCACTCAAAGCCAGTCAAGCTATTAAAAAGTACATTTTCTCCAATACCTTTAATGCAAGGAATGATTGCCCTTTGTTGAATGGCAGATGGCTTTTCAAAACCATATGCATATATTCCCCTAAGGAGAGTTTCCTTCAGGTTCATGTCATCAAAGTTGTCAGTAATCTCGTTCCAGTTGCTCTGAAAGTGAATACATTTCAGAATATATGGATCACTTTTTTTGAACAAATTAACCAAAACTTCACTAATTCTAGTTCAGTAGACATTAGCCATTTCACCTCAATGACACCATCAGGCTCCATTCCTTCTGGCCCCCCATGGTCTCTATCTCTCGAGCTGTTAAATAAACATCAACCACTTATTTAAACATCATATATCCCATGATTGAAAGTATATTTTGAAGAAAGAAAAAGGGGTAATGTTTTAAAGCCGCATGTTCTGAAACAGGCACTGGGGCGTGCTAGTCGTACCACGTGTCATGATTTTTTTTTTTGTCATGGCAAAAAGTCTGTAGTTTTAGATTCTGAACACACACAAAACAAATAATCTATATTACTTTTATTGTAAAATGGGGTCGCTCCCCCTTTTACAGGTTACGCCCAACGTGTACTATTACACGGGCCGTGGTTCAATAAAGTGCACTTGTCAGATTCCACATGCGGAGCCGGAGATCTATGAAATAAGACAACCGTGCATTTTTAAGTGTGTCTAACACAACTAACCGTTTTAAGAAATCAAAGGATTCTTCTGCTGTGGCATTTGACTTCAGATCGTTGGCACAAACAGCAAACATGTCGGACACTGGGGCCTGTATAGCCTGGTTTGACTGCGAACTAGGCCGTAGGCTAGTCCGCCCTATAAGCACATTTCCTTCGAAAGTGGACGAATCCACAAAAACGACTTTCTAGTGTGTAATTATTCACACGGTCTCTAGTTACAAGTTTCTAGTCAAATTGATTATGGCATCCTCATTTTAGTATGATACCCTTCCCACAGTACGGTAGCTACACCCGAGCCAACGTGAAGCTCGCACAGGCATAATGTAAGGCCTTTTGGTCAGATCAATAAATGCATAAACATCTGCATAGCGCATATTTAAAAAAAAAAAAAACATAAACTGATCTATTGGTCGATCGCTCGGATAGTAACTAGTAATGTTAACGGTTACACGGTTTTACCTGTTGTAATCAGCAGAATCGCTAGACATGGTCCGTTCCCAACTTCTGCATGCGACTGGAAAGATCGGTGATGATGACGCCAGCTGCCTTTATGTAGCCGGACTATTTTCTCTGATAAATGTAATACTTGATTTTGAAATCAGCACTATGCCATTCAAATTGTGAGATATCATAGAGTATGGTATATCATTTCTAATATCGTTTAGGGATTTGGTAATGTATAATAAATCGTAAAAATGTGTTTGAACTATATTCCTTAGCGGAAGGTTATTGCAGTAATAAACAGCGCTTGGACTGCAACAGCATCTCTAGCAGGTCAAAAACTAGTCCGGGCAAGGTTGAGTAAAGTTGGACGATGTAGGATATACAATTTTACACTTTTTGTGGAATTCATCAAATATCTCCTCGTTCTTGCTTCAAAAAATAATTACATTATTTTTTTACACAAAACAGATACTAAGGACTTTGCTCCATATGAACATATCATACAAAGTTGTGCAGACTGTGAAGTGTGCACAGACACACAACTATCCTAGCCTTCGCAATGCCTTCCCGTGTGGGACGGGGCTTCTGCACTGAAGTGAGAGGTGTTTTTGTTTTGATCGTGTTCAAATGTCAACAGGATTACACATCTATACATTTAAAAGTCAGTGTTCACTATCAAAAATGTCACTGTAGGCCTATCAATTAATACTAATAATTAAAATGTGTCTATATTTGCATTTGCAATGGCATACCCCTTGTTTAACATTGGTGAGGGGCATGTTAAGCAGGGGTTCTGAGTTAATTTTCTGCATTCTGGTGAATTTCTATGCACCAATTTTTGCCTTTTATGCACCAATTTCTGGTGGAAATGTCTCTAAAGCTAAATACAACATTCTGGAAGACGTGACGATTTAAAATATAATGGAAAATAATGCAATAAGGGTTTCAAGAATTCTGTATTGCTTTCTAATTATCCTCAGAAATCATCACTTGTGTAAATTCACACATTTTACGTGAAATTGCTGAAACTTTGCATAAAATTGGAAATAATTTTAGTGGTGCTTAGGCATCCCTAAAAGGGTCTAAAAACGCCCATACCTCCAAATAATTTATGCAAATCAAAAGGACTAACCCAGTTTAATGTTAACGCACAGTTACGATCTATATACATTTGTTATTGTTATTGATTACACTATATGGGGCGTTGAGCACCATCAATTTAGGGGTTTCAGCTTTGGTAATATTTGGATTATAAAAAATAAAATAAAAGGAAATAGCACTTTTACTTTGAAAAGAAAAATGAAACCGGAATAGTTGTTCTACGTAACACGTGGTAATTTTACAGGTTAGCCAGCTGGATGGAAGAAAGGGGATTCTGGCATTTACAAACATGGTAAGAAATACGTCCAAACGCTCGTTTAGGGATGAACGTGGAAACGCATCTTAGAATTGTTGGACTAAGTCAGTAGGAACATGAATACACACTCTTGTACTCAAATTTGCACTAAATAATGAAAACAAAGGTTGCTTAGCCAACATTAGCTAACTGCCGACGAAAAATGTTGCTAGCCTATGTTGTAGCTAAAGCTAGATAGCAAGCCGGTAGGAGGTTGCCATTAGACAATACTTTTCTCACATTACCAGTGGTAGTATTGTCATCTGTCAGCTAACTTAATATTAATCAGTCATTGACGTCATAATTCGTTTGCAGAATTTCGTGCTGATGGCGTCTTCAGTGGCTAGCCAGTGTACAATATGCTGGTTTGACACCATGAGCAGTACGGTGCAGCACAGTATTAAGCGTCTGTGTTGCTAAGTGGTACCGATTACTACCAAAATAATCCATTCAATTGCCTTCGGATAACTTCAATTGCTGTACACTTTCACGCAATGTGCTTTATTCAGCCTATTGGTTAAGTATGTTTTTGGACAAAGTGACTTCAATCGTGGACAAAGTGACTTCAATCGTGTTAACATTATAGTCAAAGCCAAAGGGCTGTCTTGTTTGTGTTAGTGCTGAGCTTGAGACCTTGTGTTTTTTGTCTGTGGACAGAACAAGCTGAAGTCCTCACAGAAGGATAAAGTTCGTCAGTTCATGATATTCACACAATCTAATGAGAAGACTGCGTTGGCTTGTCTATCCCTGAATGAGTGGAAACTAGATGTTGCAACTGACAACTTCTTCCAAAATCCAGAGCTCTATGTTCCATCACTAAAGGGAGCCTTAGACAAGAAGAAAATTGAGCAGTTATACAATAGATACAGAGGTATGTAAAGCAACAGTTAGTGGGCCTGTGTTTATCACGTCATGCATACTATGTTTGGTAGCAATGGGGAATGTACAAATGCACTTATCAATGTTAGGAAGCAATCTTTTCTCCTTTTGCCCAGATATTTATCAGTATACACAACTCTATTTCATTTGTAGATCCTCAAGATGATAACAAGATTGGCATTGATGGCATCCAGCAGTTTTGTGATGACCTGGGTTTAGACCCAGCCAGTATAAGTGTACTCCTGATTGCCTGGAAGTTTCGGGCAGCCACACAGTGTGAGTTCTCTAAGCAGGAGTTCACGGATGGAATGACGGAGCAGGGGTAAGGATAGACCTTGAGTTCAGCAGTCCCACAGACGTAGTACGCTGGTCTGGTCTGTCAACTGTCCCACTTTGTTAAATATTACCATTTACAAGGAAGCGTACCTCACTTATTAAGGCCAACGCCCACTGGCAGCGGTGGGGGAGGAGTCCAAAGATCTGTGGATATATTCAATGCGTGTCTATGGCTGGATGCACAAGAAATAGAATCGTGTTCGAAACCTTTGCGTTGACCGGCATCAGAAGCCGTCAGTGGGCATTTCCCCGTTTAAAAAAAAAAGAATAAGTTCTAAAACTCTGGGGTCTCGAGGCCTTCCTTGGGTGTTGGCCTTTACAGTTGATATGCTTTTAATATCCACTATAGTGAACATGTTTTAGGATCAAAACATACAATGTTTTTTTTAAATTTCAATGTCTGCCACTGTATGATCTATGCCTGTGTCTGATTTAAGATATGAGGATTTGTTGGTAGAAAAGCATTGTAGGTATTTTAATTGACTGGCTGTTTATAAGAAACATTTATAATTATGTCAGGCTTACTATTTGAATGTAGCCTAAATGCCTAATGGTGTTTCTTCATTAATCCTAATCATTTGAATAGTGTATGTATTTCTATGTTTGCCTAATGCTGTCCTCTATTTCCTTAGGTGTGACAGTATAGAGAAGTTAAAAGCTCAATTACCAAAAATGGAACAGGAGTTGAAAGAACAAGGGAAATTTAAGGACTTTTACCAGTTTACTTTTAACTTTGCTAAGAATCCTGGGCAGAAAGGTTTAGGTAACAATTGTATTCATGCATCTATTATTTATATATATATACACACAAAACAATACTGGCTGTTTTATATGATGTCATACACACAAACTCTGTTTCCTAGACCTAGAAATGGCAATTGCATATTGGAATTTAGTCCTGGCTGGAAGATTCAAGTTCTTGGACTTGTGGAACAAATTTTTAGTTGTAAGTTAATCTGTGTATGTGTGTGTGTGGTCTCTTTGAGAAATATACCCACACTGTAACTTATGCCTGCCTGTCTTCCTAGGAGCACCATAAAAGATCAATACCCAAGGACACATGGAACCTCTTGTTAGACTTCAGCACAATGATCACAGATGACATGTCCAATTACGATGAGGAAGGTCAGTAAGTACATTAGGTATTACTATAATGTAAGTGACCCGATAACACTGTTACAAATATGATATTGTAATTAAGCTATTTTTAAATGTGTTTGTCCTCTTTAAGTTTTGTTTTGAATGAAGGGTTCTATATTGAAACCTGAAACTAAATGTGTGCGTTTACAAAATTAGAACACATTTCACACATGTGCAGAACAGTCAAATGTATTGGAATTAAAACTTTATCAATATTTATAGAAGTAGCCGATATACAAATGCAAAGAGAAAAATATATACTTAACATAGAAAGTTGGAAAAAGCTTACTACTAAATTATCCAGTTAAAATGGTGTAATTGATCCTATATCAAATTCTCCTCAAATTCTCATAGTTCAGTGTTGTTCATATTATTTATTCTTTCTAGGAGCATGGCCGGTTCTTATTGACGATTTTGTAGAGTTTGCACGGCCGCACATTGGAACTAAAAGCACGGCCGTATAGGAGCTGCCCCAGCTGAAGGAACGTCTATTGGATGTCGACGCGTAAAAGGAACACGCACAGCCAAGGCCGGCGGCAACCTCACCGGACCTCACCGCACCGGACCGCACCGAGCTGAGATCTATGTTGCCTTTTCAACCCTCAGGACTGAGATGTTTTACACAACAGAGACTTTATATAGATGTATATAATTAAAAAGAGAAAGACGTATCTCTTCGTTGATCGACTTGTGGTGGTTTGGGATTTTTATCTTAAGTATGGGTAATTATTATTATTTTTTTTTTTTTTGTGCGCGTGTGTTCTCAAGCCAAACGGACAGGGGTCGCAATCTCAAACCAACGCGGTTCCTCTCCCATCGTTTGGTCGACATGGCTGGGCTTTGCGTTGAAACGCTAGCGCCTGCATAGACGTACTTTTGAAATGTATTCTACACACACTGGGGATCAAGAGGGAACGTTGTCCTTCTTTAAAATATTGAATTGAATTTTAATACATTTGTGTGCATTTTTGGTATGACTTCCTTGTTTTATGAGACATTTGTGTGACAGATCAGTACAAAACATTGATTGTAATATTTCTTTATTTTTAAGCATAAGGCTGTTCCATACACACAAATGTATAAAGATAATAAATGTTTTCAATTTGGCATGTTTTTAGTTTCTATAGCTTAGTAAATATAATGTTCATTTCGTTATATGCCACAATTGCACTGTTCTTATAGTTGCGATTGTTGGGCTGTGTGATAGGACCATTTGGCTTGGCTTTATATGAAAGTCTTAATACAGATATAAATATTGTAATTTCTTTTGGGCTGCGTAATTTCGCTATATGTTTTCATAGTCATCAGTTTTGAGCAATGTAAAACCTACAGCAAAGATTGTATAATTATATATTCTCTCTGCCTTTGGTATGTGACTATAAATGGAACTAACGCAAACCACTGCCCTCTTGTGGCACACGAGTTAAAATGTGGTTGCTAAGAGCAACTTGACATAATGCCTGCTTTGGAGGAACCATAGGGTTGTAAGAAATAAGTTGTTAAAATATATAACGTGAGCAACGGCGTTAGATATTTTGAATTGATTTACTCAAAACGTGCTTGCCTAGTTGCTTTATTTGCTTAACGACTAGGGAAAATGTCGCGCTCAGTATCAATTGATCTAGCCTGGGACGCAAACTTTGCCGTTCCCGTTGCCAATGCGGAAAATAAAGCATTGGAGGAGGAAGTGAGTTAAATGAGTTATATCACAATACCAAAATGCTGACTGTATGTAAATATTTGAATACAGGATGTTTTACTTTTGAATCCAGTTGAAATTAAATGTTCTTCAACAGATTCAACGGAAGGAGAAGGAGAGGGTTGAGTTGGAGAATAAACTCGAGACGTGCGCTGAGCGAAACAGGTTTCTGTCAGAACACCTCAGAAATGTTGTCCAAGAGCTGTCACACACGCAGGTAGGCTGCTATCCACAATATCTTAAATAAAATGTGGATTAACAACAATAGGCCACGCTTTGGAGTATTGCCATACTCCAAATACAGTAGCTTAGCTACAAATGCTAATGCTATCAACATGGTTGCATACAAATATTTTTATCTAATACAAGTAGTTCCCACGCCAAATAGTTCAGAGACTTCCATTGGCTTCCTAGACTTAATGTAGACTTAATGTCAGATCCATGGGATCAGATTATAATGTATGTACCTTGACGTCCTGGTAGGCGTTGTGCAAGGTCAAGGAACGAGAGTCCTCTTCAGAGAAACACTTCAAAGCCCTTGCCGAACGGGAGATCGGACGCCTACAGCAGGATTTTGGAAATCTGCAGGCTGAGCTGGCATCTCTGAGAGAGCAGAAGAACATACATGAGGTGCACCCCTTCGCTCCACCAACACATTTCCATCAGCACACATTTAACCAAGAGTGACTACTCTTGATCGATTAGTCCTTGACACAACAGATGTATTTGTGAAAAGTCTCTTTCAATCCCATCAGAACAACATCTTCAGGACCAACCAAAAGTTAGAGGTCATACGGAACAAGCTGGGATGGGACCAACAAACCCTGGACGCCTGGCTGGAGGAGGCTCGCCTCAAAGATGAGGAAACCATGGCGATTGTCAAGTTTGCACAGCAAGACGAACGTAGGATCATGGTGAGATGCAAAAGTTATGCTAAACTAATGTACTTCTCGCAAAGCCTTTATGCTATTACTGTTATACTGATTATAGTCATTAATATGAATGAACAGTATTTTACAAAGCGCCATTAAAAGGTCTGTAAAACCTGACCGTGTTTGATTTAACTAAGTTGGTGTACACACAAAGTAGGTGTGGGCGGGTGATTGGTTTCTAATATTTGTGACATTCAAAATAAGCCTGTATGCAGCAGCAGCAGCTTTGTCAAACACCTGTCTGGGTATCCGGACACGTAATAGACAAACAATAGTAAAAATGATAAACATGTTTGTTTAGTAAAACATACAAATGTTGAATTAAATGTACTTAACAGTTCTTATACACTGTCATAACCTTGCCTTGCTAACAGCCTTTATTAAATATCTTTCCTGATACAGTCGCTCACTATAGCTATAGAGAAGAAGGCGCTGGAGGTCAATCAAAAGCGCAAAGAGCTGGAAAAGGAATTAACTGAGATGTTGTCCGTGCAGGTAACTGAAGTGTGACTAAACCCCAATACACACCTGTAGTTAAAAACCTCTGTGGGAAAACATTGTGTAGTTAGGCCTAATCTATGATAAATGCTGTGTAAGGACACATGGTGACTGTCTTCTACTGGTTAAACACAGAATATTGCAAAGGCAATGTGCTATTGTTTATAGCGCATTGCCTTTATTTTATTTTGGTACCAGAAGACATCTTGAGAAGGTTGCTATGGTAACTCTCGGGCACGGGCTTCAGTTCTCCTTTGACAACGCAACTCTACTGTTCTTTCATCAGTCCATATAAACATACGGTGTTTGTATGCTTGTCAAATAGATTGGCTTGGATAAGACAGCAGTGAATTTGAGGCAGGCCCACGTGGACCGAGACGGGCTCCTCCACCAGTGGGAAAACACCATCGACCAGATGAGGAAACGAGATGCTGAGATTCAGCAGTGTGCCCTGGTATGTGGAAGAACACTTCTCGGCGCTAGGCTGAGGCAGCAGAGAGGCAATACGTTTTCATTGTGTCCTCACCCCTCAGGAAGTAGCCGAAGTCAACAAGGAAATCAGGGAGAAGGCGGTTACTCTTAAAGAGAAGGAGATCTTCCTGGAGAACGAGAGAGACAGTAACAGGCAATGTAAAAAGAAGATAGTTGTGGCTAGTCAACTGGACGCGAAACTTCGCCAAGACCTCCAAGAGCAGGAAAGCATCCGCAGCAGTCTGCAGGACGAGGTTAGTCTCTAAACCAGCTACACAGCTACTAGAGTGAGCCAAGCAAAACTGTCCAGTTGTCCACACACACACACACACACACACACACACACACACACACACACACACACACACACACACACACACACACACACA
>JAODUH010000009.1:588783-600569 GCA_027564835.1 Typhlichthys subterraneus | reverse complement strand
TAAGAGACTGTCTCTAGTCTCAGCCTCTTCATCAGCACTACGTCACATAAGAGACCGTCTCTAGTCTCAGCCTCTTCCCATTATCAGCACTACGTCACTACGAGTTATGTAATTGGTTGTGGTGCATGGCAATCAAAATAACTCTCTTGTCAACTAGGCAGGATGTGTGTGAGTGTGTGTGTATTTGTGTGTGCGCACACGTGCAAAATGCAACGTCTCTGCTTGTTAAGAGCAGATTAACTGTATATGTTGGTTTTGTAAAGGGGGTATCTGATCTGTGACCAATGATTCAGCCAGAAACATTTTATAGTGGCAGTCCGTACGGCAAAGATGATGGTTGGACACGTGTCCTGCCTTTTCCCTCAAAGAGCCAATCATCTGCTCTATAACAGCCATTCTGTCCATTAGACCTTTAAGCCAATCACATGGTTGCATTGAAGCAAGTGCAGAGTTTCGCATGCGTATAATACAGGGGGTCTGCATGACTGCATCATGCAGCTCTTGAGCCCCTCTACAGTCGCTCTCTGTGGCTTTGACAAACATCACAGAACTTTATTAAGGTTTCCCCTCCAAGGTTTCCCCTCCTCCCCTACCTCGCTCCTCTCAACGTGTACAGTAGTTGGGTATAGTGTTTAGTATATTCTGTTTAAAGTCTTTGTGGGGGGAAGAAGGGCGGGTGCATGAATTAATTCTCATTTAGGTCTATCAGTAATTTTGACAGGCCAAGATAGTATCATTTCTGCGGCTCCACACATAAAAATATCAATCGTTTTGGGCACAAATGGCTCTTTTACAGGAAAGGTTGCAGACCTCTGGATTAGAGAAGGATTTGTGGGGGAAACGTTTTATAATCTTATTTTGAGGCAAAATCACCAACTCTTTTAAGCGCCTTCTGTCATATTGTAGTGGTGAGGCAATATATGTGTAATGTTGTTATGTCCTATTAATTGATTGGTTTGATATTTCAGTGAGGACAGAAATATTAGCATTAGTGTCTTGTTTGTTAGCAACAGATGATCACACGCTATACGCAATAATAATGCCATGAACTGTAATACTATATGAACCTTTGGTGAGATAGCAGCATGCCTATGTCATAATAACATGATCATACAGTCAATAAATACAGTTAAGGAATTAACAATAATATGATATTTCACAAAAGGAACAGGGCAGATTTGTAAAAATCTCACTTTTAATGGCAGTAGCATAAATAGTCAACATTAAACTTGAGTGTCATTAGTGATAAGACATTCTACTCATTATCTCCTGTTTGACAATGGTCGTCAATGTATTTATATCTGCAGCATACGATTCTACGTACGTAGTTCTTAGAGACTGTGAGAATTAGCAGGCAACTGACGATATGTCCCAATGCAAGTCTTACGATACTATACTGAACTATCATAATAAAACTCCTTTGATGCCATACTATATCAATAAAGGCAAGAGCATCATTATTCATATAGCTGATTATATAAGTATGCGTATATCACTGAATATGAAAATGCGCTCCTTAAATGCAAAAAAACAGCACTCCAGAAACGCTGTGATATTTTTACACCATTTTGAGTTTTCATATAATCAGCTAACAGTAGAAAGATCTGGGGAATGTACAGTAATGCAGTGACTCAGCATGGCATAACCCTGCTTCACCACAACACTGTGATGGTGTAAGGCCTAGCATATGAATCCAGCGTTTTTAGGTTTATATGTTCTGCCTTCTGGAATTTGCAGGGCATCTTTGTTTACATTAATATCAGTTATGTTGTTATCCAGAGTAGGGTTGGTTTTTCAGAGACTTGGCGTACATGGTAAATGGATTTATATAGCGCTTTCTAACCTTCCCTACTGCGAAGTGCTTGCTGACTATATTTTTAAAGGTATAGTCAGCAAATTAAGTTAAGTGTCAAATGAGCTTACAATATAATTTGACGAACATTTTGTCAAAGCCACCAAATATCTATCTATCTTACCGTTCTCTTAGCGTGCTGAAATAATAATCAGATACTTCTACACAGCCCTGGCTCCGTAATAAGGAACGTAAACATAGTGGTGATCACCGCTCACAACAACTATGCCACTTGGCAAAAAGAAAGAAAAGTTACACACTACAATACACTTTAATTGTTTCTCTGAGAATAGCTCAGTAATTATGGACCCCATCTCCGAATCAGACTCCACCCCAAACCCCCGCCTGTAATTTGCTGGAAATTGGAGTGGTGTATTTTGCCTAACGAGGCAGCGGGGGTCCCACATCGAACATGGCCCCCCCTCCATCCTCCCCATCACTCCTAAACCCCCCCTAGCCTCATCTAGCTTCCCGGGACCTAGTTAACAACACACACACACACAAGCACACAGACATGCACACACACGCATGCACGCACACACACACACACACACACGCACGCACGCACACGCAATACTCAATCATATTATTCCTCTGTGGTCCTTTAGTCATGACTCATCCCTCCTATTATCTCCAAGAAGGAGGAGAGGAGACAGAGGGAGCTTTTGCCACAATTATCGTTAGGTACTGTTATCAAGGTATTGTTTCCTATAGCCGTAGTCGTTAAGGATTTATGCTTGGCTGTGCAATAAAATAGAGGTTACATCCTTGTGCATGTACTGAACATTTGGGCAAGTTTGTAATATCTGGCCCAGTGGACGTTTTACTGTAGAAACAAATGTGCCAGTTGAATCACGCAATTAAACTATATTAATTGAAGAATTCCCTCTCTGGCCACTACGGGTCAGCTCTACATTTTCTTGTGTGCTGTTAAAATAAATGTTTATTCCACTTCTTTCGTTTAAATGTTAAAGGCACTAAATATAATTATTTTACAACACATTTAATTAAACTTGTTTTCTTTTTCCAAGTTCCATTGAGGCACTCCATTTAGGCGCTCCAACTTACGGATAAGGCTGGAACATCGACTACTCGACATGATAACGGCAAGTTTATAGGGCTGTGCCAAGCGCTGATTATGTGATCAGTGTAGTACATCAAACGTAAAATGCGATGAGAAACTTTAGTTGCAAGTTCGGTTGCGTTGTTTACGTTCAGTACCTAAGAGCGGAACAGTGACCGCAAACTTTTTTTTGGGGATCTGCTTTCCCATTCATTTTCTCCATTGACATTTTGTGAAAATCCTTATAAATGGACTGCATTTACAGTAGATATCTAAAGTTTTAAGCCTGGTACAGTGTACATAACTTATTCTATTAAGAGTAAAGGAGCTACGCGATGCATCCCATAAACCATTGCAGATCCCATAAAATGCATATTCTTCCTCGCTTCTTCTTAATTAGTCATCGTATTTTATTTACTATACCATTATAATAATATACTACATTAGTTTTCATATTATTTATACAATAACAGACCCTTACAGCCCTGTTCAAAATGCTGCAGCCTGCCTGGTATTCAACCAACTCAAGTTCTCCCATGTAACCCCCCTCTTCCGAGAACTTCACTGGCTCCCCAGTGCAGCCCACATTCGATTCACGACACTGGTGCTAGCCTACAAGGCAGTAAAGAGAACAGGGTTGCCATCACCAGTGTAAAACTAGTATTGCCAAATGTTTTGAGCCATTTTGAGCATCAAATGGATTAAATGTCAAAGGTACGGAACGTTTATAAAGTTAGACGTTATGAACTTCACAAATATAACTATTCTTGTTTCTACACATCAGCTGTGATTTGCCACAAACACTTTTGGGGGCTTCTTGCATTTTTTCCCCTCAGCCACTTCCAGTTTTCTTAGAGCTCCAGACTGTGACCATTCAGTCGCATTTTGCGAAAAATGTTTAAAGTGCGACAACATTTTAGTAGTGTGGGCCGCCGCTTCACAATAATTGCAGTTTTAAGCGGCACATATTCATGACAAGATGCTGGAAATATTCTAATATAATATTGGTTGCTTACAGTTGCTGGTGTATGACCTGTCCAAGGTCATGCTTTGGATAAAAGCATCTGCCAATTGCTGCAAATGTAAATGTAAACAATAGTATTTTGCAGCGCTAGCAATACCCACTAGCCGACATTACTTTGCGGGGTTTTAAACTGGTTTAAAAATGGTAACAGCGAGCACCGAAAATATCTGAGTTCCGAACGGCTGCGAAGGGCCAAATAAAGCTTGGGAGATCAAGATGGTATCACGAGGAAAGCCAGCTCCACCAATCAGAGATGTCACAGTTACACTGTAGGATTGTGGGTACTGTAGTAGTTATCATCGCAAAAATATCATGTTATCTTTATCTTAAAACACGGTTGATGTCATACGGACTTGAGGCTTCTACCGGAGCATATACCATTGATTCACAACCTCGTAGCTGTTTGGCTTAGTTCCAAGCTTAAAACGATTTATATAAAGATTTTCTGAAAAGTCAATGAAGAAAATGAATGGGAAATGTACTACATGAAGCACACCGTTACGCTGTATAGCGCTGAGAGCAGAGATGGTGCCGAGCTGTTCTGGCACTGAACATGCAGTAGGACGAAACCTATACTGTCAGACCCAGAGGCTCCATATTGGAGTTTGCACAATAATCAAAACAAAGCCCTTCTTCTGAATTTGCCCAATGCCCGTCCCATCAGGTTTCTGATAGGTCTGTCGTCTCTGTACAACCTCCCCAATCCCCCCACCACACCGCCGTATGAGGGGGGGGCAGAGGGATTATGTCACAACACCCGCTGGCCTGTCACAAAAACATGACAGGGCCCACATGGCAGCGTGCACCTGGGACATGGGAGGACGAAACAGGGGCAGAGAGACCCCTGGGGTCCTGTCCATGTATTACTGTCCCTCCCTCTCTCTCTCCCTCCTTCTCTCTCTCTCTGTCACTCAGTTCCTCCACTATTGTATTTGCCTGTATTAGTATAGCACACACACACACACACACAGTATCAGTTTATCCCACCTTTTTGCAAACTGTCTGCGTCAACATCAGAGCTAATCCAGCTGCAGTCGTGCTAGAGCTTGTTCATCTAACTCACGATTAGAGTGACAAGAAGCACACAAACACACACGTGCACACAAACACACACACATGTGCAAAGCACATATAAGAACAGACACACACAAACACACACGAGCACAAACACACACAAGAACAGACACACACAAACACATGCACATACAAACACACACATGCACACACCCATACAACACACACATGCATACACACAAACACATGCGCACACACACGAGCACAAACACACACAAGAACAGACACACACAAACACATGCACATACAAACACAAATGCACACACCCATACAACACACACATGCATACACACAAACACATGCACACACACACACACACACGTGCAAACACACACACACACACAAACACACACAAGAACAGACACACAAACACATGCACATACAACACACACATGCACACACACGAGCACTCACATGCACAAGCACACAAACACATGCATGCACACACACACACGCACACAAACACACACATACACACATATACAAGCACAGGCACACACACACACACACACACATCTATCCATTTTACTGTAGTATTTAAAAGGACAGCATGTTGCTCCTGCAATCCAAAACCAGAAAGAGGGTCTGGGGGTGGGGTTGGGGGGGAGGGCAGTCTGAAGGGCTGTAACTGTATGGGGGGGGGGGCTGTTCTGCTCTGAGGCCTTTCAATTTGATTACGAGGCTCCATTTCATAAGGCACTGGATGGTTCGCTCCACGCACACTGAAATTGAAGAGTCACTCGGTGGGTGTGGGAAGGCGGGGGTTGGGGGTGCTTCAGCGGACAAGGGCGTCAGAACGGTCCCGCTGTGGCCTTTTCATGTGCGCTCTGGACGACGCGGCGGCAAAGCAGAAATGGAAAGAGGTCTTGTTTGTGTGTGTGTGTGTGTGGGGGGGGGGGGGGCATATGAGGACTGCTAAGTGATAGTGAATAGCCATTAACAACTGGTGGGTTCAGATTCATTTAGCTACCCGAGGGGGACGGAGGGGTTTCTGATCCACGCACCTTGGACGGAGGGGAAGGATAAGGCAATAAAAGCACCCTAATGTGATATGTGTGGTCGTTTTGTATGCCCTCCATGGAGGAGACACCACAGCTGTCACATTACGATACGGTGACGCGCACACAGAGGTCCCCTCGCAGGACAGAACGTGTTAAAGGTGTAGTCAGTCATTCTGGAGACAGCTTGTTGATATTTGAACTTGATCAAAACAAAAACACCTCTCCCATTGATGCTGCTCCCTCAGAAGCTCTGCCACACACATTGGAAACACATTGCGAAGGCTAGGATATATTGTTGCTGAGTGCGGTCTGCACCACATTTTTGTCTTTCTATTTAAAGAACCAGGGCTGTGTAGAAGTACCAGATTATTTTTTCAGCATGCACAGAGAATGGTAAGATACTAGAGCAAGTTGTGAATGTGACAAAAAAGGGTACTAGTTTAAAATCACTTAATTGCACTTCAGAAAAACTAGGTAAAGGGGTGAAGCAGCTTGTGTTCCTAATTTGACTCAAACACTTTGTTCCATTGCGTTTTGCACTGTGGCTTGAATTGTGTGTGCAGAGGCAAAAGACTTTTGCTTTAGGTCAGCGGTTTCCAGAGTGGGGGTCAGGACCTCCCTGGGGGTTCTCGAGACACAAGGGGGAACAGGAGTCGCCAAATGATACCCACAATCCAAATAACATTGCTGCTATTAAAGGACTATAATGTAATAATATACTTCAAGCACCTCTGTAGATAGTGGGGAGGACGCGAGTCTCTGAGGCGCTGTGATGTTGGGGGTCGCGGACTGAAAAGATTGGGAACCCCCTGCCTCAGGTGATGGACTGCAACACAGCAGGTAACTGGCTAGCAAAGCAGAAATTATATTACAATACATACGCAGATGATTGAGCCAAACAGCCTTCACCTGCGTACAGTAAGGTGTCAGAGCAACCCTTTACCTGCGTACAGTAACGTGTCACAGAGCAACCCTTCACCTACGTACAGTAAGGTGTCACAGAGCAGCCCTTTACATGTGTACAGTATTGCAAACATCATAATGTATGTAGTCTCATCCACGGACATCGCCCAGGGTATTGTCAGAGCTGGCTTGTTTGATTCTATCTTGGTCAAAAATGTTCACAGTTGCAGAACTTAGCAAATAAGGCCGCTCAAGGGTGTTTAAGGATGAATGATGATAAATGTCTTAGGCTATGGACAATACTGTGCACTATAGCTTCATGACATGTTGGATAGGGGACTGGAACATCACCACATAGCCTACATATGGATAAACAGCCTGCTGCACTGAGTCATTGTTTCAGAATCTCCAACCTGGAAATGGCTGATCAGGTCTAAACTTGAACGAAAGAGTAGAGGTTTATTTATCCAATAGTGTCAGTCTTCACCACACACCTACAAATCATAACTCAACAATCTGTTCAGTAGCAGCATTGATTTGCAGACATTTACACTGCAGGATTTAATACATTTTGCAGGAGAAATGCCTATACACCTGCCTAAACATTTCAACCTAACAACCCCCGATACGGTAGGTACATCAGACCGACATGGACCTGTTCTCTATGCCTTTGTGAGGCCTATCGCCATTCGATTCTGTTTCCTACCATTGAACCCTAAAGTTTTCCGTCTTTCCAGGAGTCTAGTGCTCCTAATCGCGGCAATTACGCCATCCATTTAGTACAGTACATGGGGATTAATAAACACTGTGGGCTTTGCTAATCCTTAACCTTTAGTCCAGTTCTTATGAAGCCACAATACGCACAAGATGATAGCATCGCGGGCCCTGACTTAGTACATTTCCATTAAGGGCTGTCCGTCTTAATTCCCAGCAGCACATTTGAAAGCATTAGAGATGCTTTGTCAAGCCTAATAGAAAAGGGTGCTATCAAACACCAGGGCTAGTTTAGCAGAAAGGCACTGCTGCATGTGAAGTTTTCATAAGCCATTAGGATAATCTGCCTGTAGGTCTCTGTGGTGCAGAGGACGAGCAGGCTGTTTTGCTGCTTTTCACACAGACCGTTCGACCTTTGCACAACCTTTCCATGACCTTTGCACAAGCGGTCCCCTCACATACAGCTACAGACAGTGCTGGGAACCCCAATGCTGTCTTCACATGAGCACAAGGTTGATCAGTATTCACGCATGGATTTTAGCTCAGATTTGAGACACAGCCGCTGGTGGAAGGGTTGATCGTTGTCATGTCGTATGTACAATACATACCATAATGCCATCCCACCTGTAACTATATTTATTTACCCTTTATTAATTAACCTTTATTTAACCAGGTGATCTTACTGACATTAAAAGCTTTATTCAGGAGAGATCTGGCCAAGAATCAACATTAAACTACAGACAACAACGTTTAAAGCGTGATATGTAACAGCACATGTAAGCCTCTTAGTCCACTGAATAGAGCAAATGAACTGTTATCAACAACCACAATGACCAATATTCCCTAGCTCCATGTCCTTTAGCAATTATGGAAAAAAGGTTAACGGGGTTTGAGCCAGTAGCTTCTGCCACCCTGCTCTACCCTAGACGGCACCTACAGACAAAGTCCACTGAACGTTCTATTCAGTGATCTACTCACAGTGCTAGCTGCCCATTCTGTGTGCATGTTGGCTCCCTAAATAGGAAGACAAACAACCACAATGCCCTAGGCTTCTCAATGCGTTTCCAATGCGTGGGGTGCGGAGCGAGCGTTCTGGAGAATCACAGACAGCATACAGAATGTTCGTTTCGTACCTCTTTCCCTATTGACATGCGACTCGAGTCTTGTAGTCTTCTAAACTACTGTTTGATTTAATGCAAGGTCTTTGAAAGGTTGTTTCCCCTTAACATGACGTTACCTGAGGAGCTCAGCTGTACAGTGTACAGTTTAGCCTACGCAACTATTGCCAAAGGGTTGGCCCTTTTATAAATGACTGACTTGGGAAGGGCCACTCTCTTTCCCATCTTTATTTTGGACGCCCCATGATCCCTCTCTGCAGGCTGAAGTGTTTTTATGACTGATGTGATGCCAAGCATTAATCATTCATATCTAAATTTGTGCAGCGTAAAGATTTTACTTTTATGTACTTTGCAGGGTCCCTTATTTGTTAATATGGTTTTATTTATAGTCCCATTTATTTTTAATATGTGTTGAACCATTCACTCTTGACGGCACTTTGTTGGGATCGCCTGAGAGGTGTACGCATGTGTGACGGAGATCCATCCCGCCCACGACTCAAACCCTCAGGCCTTAGCAAGGGAGGCTAAAGGCCAGTGGCCTCCAGCAGCCATCACTAGAGTGCTCTTGAGGTGCACAGCTCTACCGCCTGGCCACCTTTACACATGCAGCACAAATAGTGTGTTTTCCCCTATACTTATTTCAATCTATAATTAAAAAAAGTATTTGTATTCAGGAAGAAAAGATAAAACCCAGTTTCAAAGCTGGCATACAGTAGTGAGCGAGGAGGCCGGTGGATGTCTGTGCTCCACCTGCTTTGCTGACGTGGCATGACGAGTAAACGAGTAGTAGTCACATACAAGTGAATTGAATAGAGCCGCGCAGCTGGAGTATAATAGAAATGCATAAACATAGCTATGCATGTGACACACTGGAGAAATACAGTGCTTTGGCTAGCTCTAATATCTGGTGCGATACAGCTGTAGGCGAGATGCAAGCGCTCCCACGCGCGGGTGCACACATTTGGCATTGGCACAACACGCCCCAACCTCCCAGCGCCCAATTTTCACTTTTGGACAAATAGAAATACATATAATTTGGTGCCACAACAAATACATATAACAAATACAAATCGTGGGCTCTCTGCACATTCCTATTTCTTACTAAACCTTAGCGTGAATGTAGGACAGTGCCGTCAGCGGCTAACGCTAAGCTGCAGCTAGTTTGGCAAACTGGCAGCCACCCCGGTGATGAGACATAGCTGCACTGTACACACCTTGTTGTTTGCTGAATTCCCTCATACGTGTATCACGGTAGCTTTGTGGTGGGAGGACGTAGAGAGCAGTGTCTGTTGCCCTAGAAACGCTATTCTTGACACGTGAACTGAGCATCCGGTTTGCTACTGTATCTGCCAGTATAGTGGGCCGCCTGTACGCATCCTTGAGCTTAAACCCAGTCTGTATCTTGCATTAACACTGTAATACTTGAAATACAAGTTAATACTTGTATTACAAGTATTACAGTGTACAGTAATACTTTTATTTCAGTATTATTACACTGCAATCTGCACAAGAAACACTTGTACTCATTATAAATCCCTTTGGATAAACAATCAAGTATAGAGACTGTGATGGACGAATCTAGTGGTGCTATCGTGCTACTGGATCAACCAGGGCTTTGGAACACAGCTTCCAGCAGTAAATGCCATTTTAAAAAATCAATATTTTCACCTAAAACTATATATAAATATATATACACACACACAATAAATGTATGCCATCCTGCATTGATATGTGCAGGAGGCAAACAATATATATAATGTCTATATATACAGTATAAGCAAACAATAATGCTTGTATGTTTCCATCTCTACTAACATAACATTAAAGACAGAGGGCACCAAAGTAATAGTCACACTTATCACACAATGTGTCAAAAGGAGAAAAACACAAGATATACTCTGCCTTATAAGTCGCATTTATGTTCTTTATCGGTGAAACAGTAGGCAGTTCTCAAACTCAGATACCAGTACTGATCAATTATTTTTATAGTTATTTACTGTATCTAGTTTCTGAGGCAGATATGTCATGAAAATGTGCAATGGTAAATGGAAGTGCTTTTCTTAACCTTCCAGCCACTCAAAGCTCTGTACAGTATATCCTCTCTGCTAAAAAATCCAGGATAAACCAGCATGAATTTCATGCTGGTCCAGGCTGGTTCATACTGGTTAGTGCTGGTGTAGTGCTGGTCTAGCTGGTATACCGGCACACCTGCAAACAGTATGGGATGCCGAGGTACCAGCAAACCAGCATTCCATGCTGTTTCCAGCATGCAACACATACCTTAAGCTGGTGACCAGCAATGCTGAATTTTTTAGCAGGCCTCACATTCACCCATTCACACACACATTCACACACCGATGGAGATGGCTGCCATGCAAGGCTCCACCTGACCACCAGGGGGCAGTTAAGGTTAGATGCCTTGCTCAAGGAGTAGTTAGCGGGGTTTAGTGACTTCTGGATCAACCTGCTCTACACACTGCGCTATCCTTCCGGCCACATTAACTGAAGCAGTGTTATACGAGTGTATACAGTGCCACCCTTTGGCCATAGTTGGTACTGTATGCAGGACAAAGAGGGACCAGCCAGGCGTAACATAACTTATGTTGGAACAATACGTCCATTTGTCCTGTTGGGCTGGAGCAGCAGCTACTATGATGTCATGCTAGCGAGGCAGTAGCTACTATGATGTCACGCTAGTGAGGCAGCAGCTACTATGATGTCACGCTAGCAAGGCAGTAGCTACTATGATGTCATGCTAGCGAGGCAGCAGCTACTATGATGTCACGTTAGCGAGGCAGTAGCTACTATGTTGTCATGCTAGCGAGGCAGTAGCTACTATGATGTCATGCTAGCGAGGCAGCAGCTACTATGATGTCACGCTAGTGAAGCAGTAGCTACTATGATGTCACGCTAGCGAGGCAGCAGCTACTATGATGTCACGTTAGCGAGGCAGTAGCTAATATGTTGTCATGCTAGCGAGGCAGTAGCTACTATGATGTCATGCTAGCGAGGCAGCAGCTACTATGATGTCACGCTA
>JAODUH010000009.1:570837-582980 GCA_027564835.1 Typhlichthys subterraneus | reverse complement strand
TCTCCTCCCCTCCCCTCCTCCCCTCTCCTCTCCTCACCTCTCATCTCCCCTCCACTCCTCCCCTCTCCTCTCCTCTCCCCTCCTCCCCTCTCTTCCCCTCTCCCCTCCTCTCCTCTCCTCTCCTCTCTTTTTATTGGCAAAGTTTTAATAATTTGCAAAGTTTTTGGAAAATATTACTATTTATTCAGTGACATACAGCTTTTTTATTGTAATAAAGGTGAATTTAGATAACCCAAATATGGAATCCTAGTACATATTGCTGTTTTAAGTTGCTAATTGCTACCTTTCTTTAGATGGACTTAGAGGTTTTTGCATCTGACCATTTTTAGTTTCAGTGTCAGCTGTTTATAGAGTGTGACTGATTCGACGCAGGCTTACAGCCGACAACTCCATTGCGATTGGTCCTGTTGAATATAGGCAACGTAACATCACCGTCGCAATCTGCACAGATCTGCCCAAAACGTCTAAGCAGATACGTAACATCTTCCAGGGCCTTGACCTGTCTCAAAGAGTAGCACTCACCGTGTGATAACAACATTCCCTTATGATGAGCCCAAACAGCAGGATCATTTTAAACGGATACTATGTCCAAAAACCACAAATGCTAAACGAACTGCATGTATATAGCGCTTCCCCAACCATCCCGGCCACTCAATACTCTGTACATGATTGTCTCAGATTCACCCATTCACACACATTCATACCGTGATGTTGATGTCAGCCATGCAAGGCACCATTCACCCACTGGGGGCAGTTAGGGTTGTCTTGCTCAGGGACACCACAACAATCCTAGGATTTGCCAGGAGGCATCGGGATTTAAACTAGCAACTTTCCAATCACCTGTCACTATGGTCCATAACCACTGCACCTTTATATAACAAATTATTATAACTACAGTGGTGTATAATCACAGAACTGTTTGCCCAGACAGTTTTGTACAATCTTTCTAATGATAACTACTTTTCTTTGGAGCGTAGTTTGTGCGCGTCCTCAGAAATGAACGCTACGTGTACGCATGATGCAATACAGCACATGAACACAGGGGGCAGTATATCAAGATCAGACAGACAGATCAACAGCAGTTTATAAACAAAGAACAACAATGGAGGAAAGTTTCAAAGGGAAGTTCGTAGAGTAATTGTAATTACCTAATATCTATATTATGTCTCCCGGCCGCTCCACATTTTGACATGTCTTTGTTGTGGAAATTCAAAGGGAGTTAGAGAAGATATACCAATTTCGGCCAGGGATGATTCGGCCCTGATCTGCCTCCTACTGGATATATGTTAAATCCTCCAAGCACACGCACGGTACGCAGGCAAGCATATGAGCATTTCCTTTCGCGACGCAGCTGCTTTTCTACGCGTACGCATTATGCATTAAGTATATCGGGGCCTTAGAGATGCTCCGTCCTGTTGGGTCCATCTCTTGCACAGGGTTGCATTCACGTATGCGTGACCGTAGCCTAACGCTCCTCTGTCCTGTTGGGTCCGCAGGTGAAGAATACAGCTGCCAATGTACTCAGGGAAACATGGCTCATCTACAAACACACCAAGCTGGTCAAGAAGATAGATCACGCCAAGGTGCGGAAACACCAACGCAAGTTTCTGCAAGCCATTCACCAGTAAGTGCAGCGCTGCACACTTGCTTCTCTATGAGGTGATACTGCAATGACAGCAAACGACGAGGCTGAATCACAGAGACATGCTGTATGAACTATAGCGTTATCTAACGTAATGAACAGACATGTGTTTCTTTAAAGCCCCTGTACTGTACGCCCACTACAGGTGTTTAAACAAGTATGACTAAATAGACTTCCTGATGTTGGGAGATGCTTGCCTTCTAGTTTGTTAAGGCACACAGGAATCCGTAGTCCTGATGGACACCTCGGTTGTCCCGCCCTAACTGGTGCAGTAAGACTGACGTAATCAAGAAGAAGGGGCTGGACAGGCCCACATCTTGATGAAAAGAGGTGTATCCCGCAAATAACGGGTTTAGAGTTGCAGGGACTTGCAACTGTGACATCACTGTGACAGATATGAATATGCATGTGATATAACGAAGGTTGCACTTGTGCTAATGCACACACATACAAATACATCCGTCCTTATTCCTCACACACACACACACACTGTAAAACCTGACCAGTCGGCCCTCCTGCGCATGACGTCCAGCCCAGTAAAAGACAGACAGCACCCTTCTCTGCTCCTCCTCCTGTCTCCGCGCACCGCCCTACAGTCACATGGGGAGCTGTGGAGGATGATTTCGGGACTCTAATGTGTCTTGACAGTTGATTGAAAGGGGTCATCAGGGACAAGGCTGAGACTGCAAAGAGAAAGTTGTTTTGTCTTCAAACCTGAGCACGTGCATTTAGTCCCGTCCGCCCGCCCGGGCCAGCCAGTCAGTGTGCACGTCTGTGTTCTGGGTGGGCGTCATGTACGCAGTGGCTCACAATGTAGGCGTGTCCCTATAGTGACACGTTTACAGTGTATAAACACGCACACACACACACAATGTACTGTAACGGCCCCTCCTGCCCTATGACCTCCCTTGCTGCCCCGCCCCCCCGCCCCTGTCGTCACAGTGACAAGTGTAATGGTTGCACTCGTTTCGTGAATGTCGTGGGGTTAAAACTCTGTACTGTGTTTTGTCTCTGTTTCGCTGTATCACTGCAGAGCTCAGAAGTAAGTCTTCTATGTTACCCTTCTCCTCCACCTGTCTCCTCCACCTGTCTCCTCCACCGCTGTCTGCCCTCCGCATGCATGATAGTGACAAACACAGCAGCAGCAGTAACCATGCCGACAGGCGACAAACCAGCATTCGTTAGAAGAAATGCCGCATTGCCGAACGGTTTATTTTATTATTTGATTTTTACGTTGGTTTTTCCTCGTCTTGGCTTTGATGTCCCATTTGCTCAGCCACCCCCTCTTCCCCCCTGCTTACCCCTCTGCCTCCCCCCCCCCCCCCCCCCACACCCCTTACCTTCAACCACACCCCCATTTTCTCTTTGAATGGAATTTAAGCATCAGCATTTCTTTTACTTTCATTTCTGACAAGTGGCAGGTGTTGTCTGGAGAGAACATTTGTGAGGCATCTTGCACAGCACATGAGCTTCTGCTGGTCCATATATCCATATATCCATCTACTGTATGAAGATACGGTGGCTGCATAATGTTGCCCATGATTAATATCGCTGCTCTGGGGGCTATATTAACCTGCATTGAACAAAAATCATTATTTTACGCCTGATGTTGTTTTTGATACAAACTCACACACAGACGCACAGACACATTTTGTGATTCAATATTATTGCTAACTTCACATGGATTTTGTTGACTGAGCAATTATGTGCTTTTTTTTTTCCATTGCATAATTTATAATTCCATTAATGTCCCTATAATATTATATCACTTCCACACTGCACATAATGGATACTTATGAACATACAAACTGTATGCAGCCGTTAAGGTGCTTCAGCCACACAGACACATAGATACCACTGCTAGAAGAACATGTCCTATATGGTCCAGGCCTTCTGATTGACACATGAATGTCTTTGAATATATCATAATCTGTCACATAGTATAACCCTTGTCCAGATCTGCTATGGAACCAACATGCTATATGGTATGCTGTCCAAATCAACAAACCGTATTGATGTAGTTATTATATACACACGTTTGCTCGTAATGTTGTGCGCATATTGCATTTTTAGCAGATAGTCTGCTTCTTTCTAGCCTTAACCTACAGCTGTGGTATACACATACGCGCGTGCACGCACATACACACACACATGCAGACAGAGTATGTGCACGCAGTGAGTTCCACTCCATTGAAGTGCTTACTACTGTGTGTGACTAATCGATCTGAGCGTTAGACGGAGCAGGGGCCTACATTGACAGGGCATGATATATCATGTTTTGGTTTGGTTGTTTTTCTTTGGATTTGGGGGGGTTCTGCTCTCCATATGTTTCTCAGGTTAATTTGTAGTTTTGCATGGAAGCGAATTGTATTCTCTCTGAAAAAGAAAACAATGTTTTCTGGAATGCTCTGGTCTTAATGAGATAAGATGAATACTGCTACAGCGAGATTCTTTCTCGGTGAAGGAACATAGAGTGCTTTCATAATATACAAGACCACCTTAACAAAGATTAAGAAGATACAAAAATGGGAGTGCTTGCTCGTTCGGTTGTTTTTTTTACTTTTAGAAAGAATATATTATGCTTCCATACTTTTGCATGTTTTGGTTGGAATTGCATTGACCAAGACGGAATGCTGTGTAATATATATCCACCATGCATATATATACTGTATATATATACATATATATATGTTTATTTCTATATTATAATTATTATGCATGCAGGCGGCTCTGTATATGCAGTATATTCTCAGTCATCCGTGAGAGAGAGCTATCCTAAACATATGTTGTTGCTATTCTTCTTCCTAACTCCCCCCCACCCTCACCTTCCTTCAACCCCCCCCCACCCCACTTCCCTCCTCCTATACCCTCAACAGACTGCGCAGTGTGAAGATGGAGCAGAGGAAACTCAATGACCAAGCCAACACCTTGGTGGACCTGGCAAAGGTAGGCCAGCTGTGGTGCACATTCACAACATCCATCTCTGGAGGACCGTTGTATAAAGGCAGCATCTAATGGCCGGACGCGGCCCTTTGAGACGTTCTACCCGGCCCGCCCGGTACATCAAACATTTAAAAAATAATAATACAACATTAAATTACTCGACGAGCTCTGCAGAATGTTAGTTTATTTACCGCTGCATACAAAAAATAATAGTTAAAGTGAACTGTTACATTTGATTATGAAAATACTGCATAGGAATAGCCTATATGCATAAATATGCAAGTTATCAAAGTTAGCGGTTTTGTTTTTTATTTTAAAATGTTTTAGCATGTTGGTTAACAAAGTAATGTTGCCCACGAAGTTCTCGTGATCACCGCCAGCTTTGCAATTACACAGACCAATGGGTCTACAATACCTTAATGACAGCCTCCCGTTTTGTGATTTTAGCACATTGGACATTATTCGTGCAGTTTGGATTGATAGTAGCCTATGTGCACTGTGCAGTTCGTAATAACAATGTCACTCAATTGATACAGCAATGATCAATGCTCACCGGCAGGGTGAGGCTGCGGTCATACGTGAATCAAAAACTGGGCAGGCAATTTTCCTTCCGATTCGAAATTAAAATCTTACTCCATTCCATCCTGCCTCACTAAGAAAACTATAGCCACCTGCAGCCAGCTGTGGGGTCAACAAGACACACATTCTTGCTGTTGGTTGAGGCCGTTTATTTAGATCTACTCTAGATTTACTCTAGACGAAATGATGCAAAATTGCTTCGCCAGAGAAAGCGAATGTTTCATTCGCACCTTGGAAGTGAATGGAGTGAATGGGAGGCGAATATTAGTTGTGCATGTGTCTGCAGCCAGACAGATAACCACGGTGGCCCAGTGGATAACACTGGGGCCTCACAGCAAGAAGGTCCCGTGTTCGAAGCAGCTGGTCATGTGACCAGTGACACTGGCTTCCATCTGGAGTTGGTCCCTGGGTGCTGCACGGCAGCTGCCCGCTGCTCCCTTGAGGAATGGGTTAAATGCAGAGGATTCATTTTGCTACAGTATGTGACAATAAAAAAAGAACCATTCATATAGGCTATGCTTGACGTGTAAGAGACGATGCCAGATTCTACTTCTACTAGAGTGTTTATCCCTCGCTCGCATGCGCAGCACTGAAAAAGCTTTGGCGGTCTCTCCTCGGGTATAAATAGGATCGAGACCGCTCAATCGGCTCCCGATAGCTTACTTTCTGGCTCTGGGCAAACTTTTGTATGCTTTTGTACCCCCCGGGGGGTCGCGAGACACAGAGGAGGGGGTCACAAAATGATTTTCAGAAATTTACATTTTAAAATTATTAAAATGGCATAGTTTAGCCATAATTGTTAGCAGTAGTACAGTAGTAGTACATTACTTTGATGTATACTGCTACTAGCCTACTAAAATAATATCAAATAATGATATGGCTGTTATTCTTGTACCACCTCTGGGGATAGCGGAGGTCGTAAGTGTCTGGCACATTTTCGGGTCGCAAGCTGAAAAGTTTAAGAACCCCTGTGCTAATCATTCTTGGAAAATCACTCCATGTTAAACTCACGGTTAAAAATAACAGCGTCAGCGATTGCTAGTATGTCTACTTCCAGTTCCTCGTCAAAATGGGTGGTTTCAAACCGGCATCTGCTTGAAGGAGTAACATAAGAATATTTAATCCACTTTGTTTGTATTATATCCGTGTCCCATGATGGGGAGACTTAAGTGTAGCTACGGTAACTTCCCGCTGGGCGGCGCCACCCACCGACGCCCACCCTTGGCTACGCGGCTGAATAGAAAGTCAGTGTGATTCAGCGACTTGAAGTGACTTATAGGCCAAATACCGGTCGGCGACGCAACGTGAGCTAAGGATATCGTTGACTGAAACATTTTGCAGCAGTGCAAACCTTTCTTTGGGTGAAATGTTGCATCTGATGGTCGTCCCTTAAACATCCTTTTCTCTCAGACACGTGCAAAGGCTTCTATATCAAGTAAGTACCGGCTAATACGTAGTAGAGGTGTCTGAGAAGGCAAACAAGTTGAAGGGATGAAGGAAATCCACCTCCTATTCCTCTTATTTATATATTACATTGTGGCATTTTACCTCTGCTTGTAACATGTACCATCTTGTGTTTGTAACACCTGGTTTAATATCTTGTTTCCTATTCCTTGGTTAATTTCTTTATCATTGTATCATTGTTTTACTGATTTAATGGTGAAGCACCTATGTACATGTAATCCCTCCATGGTAAAGCACTTTGAGCTGTAAGTCATGTTTGAAAGGTGCTGAATACAAATAATGTTGTTACTATTATTATTATTATTATTATTATTATTATTATTACCATTTGATATAGGGCGTCATAGGAAGTGATAGTGGTCACACACGTCAAGCTGACTCATGGACGGGCTTTGCCCTAGAAGGTTATCACATCAGCCTGCAGCTTTGTGCCAGATCTCGTTACGGACACTGTTATCCAAAGCGACAGTCTACAGGGAGTGCCGTTGCAAACACAGTGGGCAAGGACGCATTAACTGCTTTTGTCTTGGCTAACTCCAATTACAAGTTATATTTTAGTTTTTTAGATTCTGTCTGATTCACATTCTTATAGCAAAGCTTTCACAATGTACTTTACGGCCCTAACCCCTACCTACTGCAGCATTAATATCTCTGTTGTGTCATATGTCTAAGGACATGTTCCTCCACCCAGAATGTGATGTACGACCTCATTCTTTCTAAGCTAGCTCTCGTTAGCTAGTGCTCACATACTACCTACTGCTAGCCTCGTGATTCTACCCTGATCTCGCAAGCTAGCTCACACAGCAAGCTAGCTCTCACAGCAAGCTAGCTCTCACAGCTAGCTTCTCATACTGCAGCTTCAAGGTCTCTGTTGCACCATATGTCTAATGCCTGCTCCTCCACCCCAGACCCAGAACGTGATGTACGACCTGGTGTCGGAGCTGCAGGAGCGCAGCGAGGAGCTGGACAAGCGCATCGGCACGCTGGAGGAGAAGCTGGACTCGGTGACGGGCAGCCTGCAGGCGCTGCCCTGCCTAATCTCCCAAGCCATAACGCAGCAGCAGCGCGACTTCCTGGACGGATTCGCGCTCCGCCTCCGGCCCGCCTCGCTGGGCTCTGAGCGGTCGGAGCAGTCGGAGCGCTCCTGGACTTCCACCGCCCGCCGCCGCCGGTCGCCCTCCACGGCGCCGCACACGTCCTCGGACAGCGGATGACCCCGGCGCGCCCCTCCCCCCTTCCTTCCCCATCTACTCCTCCCCCCCCACTCCCGCTACTGATTCACACACATCTTAACCCCACGCCCCCCTGTGCCCTTTGACCTTAGCCACCGGTATCCCCTGGGCTCCTTCTGAGACCCAGCGGGAACAGTTCCCGTGTGAGACTGAGACTCTCAGCGCTGCTACTGGGGAATAACGGAAAGCAAACATAGACTAGACCTAAATACACATGCACGCACGCACGCGCACACACACACACACACACACGGGCGTCCTCCAAAAAAGAGAAATCACGTTTAAAGTCGAAAAAGGAAAAAAAGACTGACGACAAACCGAGACAAAGTAGAGATATGGTTTATGTTTTAGCCATTGTATGGCTGTTCAAGTTAGCTTTTTTGTAAAAGCCCTTGTATAGTTAACAGATCACTGTCATTCAGGGTCCCACCGGCAGAGACGTAGAGGTCCGCCTGCTGCGCCGACCACACCACGGACGTCCCTGTCTAAAGAAGAGACGCCATGGGCTCTTCCTCGCGGCCCCCGGGGTGGGCGGGCAAAGAAGGGGAAAAGTGGGGGGGGGGGGGGGGGTTCATCCGCTGGGAGATGCACACACACAGGGGGGGGGGGGAGCGTGTCGCCCCACCACCGCAGGGGTGGGAGGGGCATGGGTGCACATGGCATTACTACTGAGTAGGAAACATTTACACTATTGCCAACTTCAAGGTTTCCGTTTCCTTGTTCTTACCAAGGGAAGATTGAGAGCGACTATCTTTTTTAGTTACATATTGACATGTGATTTTTCAGTGCCTGAATGTATAAATAGTAGAGGGTTATTTAATTACTAATTTCAGAGCTTTTTTACGATGTTAACAGTCTGAATACAAGCATTGCATTCCTTTTTCAGATACATTCCTTTCCAAAATCTCAAAGAAAAATGTCTTAATGTTTTGCATAACATTGCCTCCATTTCACTAACTAAATATTTCTAATAACTTTTATTTCTTCTATTTTTCTATTTGTACTGACACATCGACAAGGGGGGGGGGGCAAATCCGACCAGCGTAGGGAAGGAGAACATTGGGTTGCTCTTTCATTCACAGTACAGAGCATTACAATACGTAGTCTTTCCCTTCCATCACCACAAATCAGAGCTTCCACTGTTGTTCTTGAGCTGTTCCGGGCCGCGCAGACGCACCACACCGACCCGTTTGTATGGTTCTGTACACAGCTTAAGATCATTTACATGGCTTACACTATTTTTATTTGATGGTTTTTATTACGCTTACTTTCGTTGGTTTTGATTTCTTACTTTCTTTCTTTTTACTGAAATGTTCTTTTTATTAGGATACCTAGGTTACTAGAGTTGCAGTCATGTGATACTGTATAACAATGCATTCCCTGTTGAAAATGACGTGAAGAAATCTCGATATAAAAAAAAAATGACTCCCAAAAGAAAACAAATAAAAGTGAAAGTGAATAAACATTGTTACAGAACAGTGAACTGGTCCCTCAGAAAGACGAATGATACAGTTCTGTCATTGTACATGTAACGGGATGCCAAATGCTAAAAACAACAAAAGACCCAGCATTGCCACGATGAGATGTTGTAAGAAGGTGCTGGTGTGTCCAACCAGCCCCTCATGCCAATGGAAAAATGAGGGTTTAAGTCTGTTCAGAAAAGTCACAGGCCATGTGCGGGAGTGTAAACGTACCCTCCCTTACAGGTTCCATCTTGGCCTGACCAGAAAGTGTTCTTCCTTTTTACCACATCAATTTCCATGAATGAGACTTAATCAAGCATGGATCTTTGCTTTCTTCTTCTTCTTCTTCTTCTTCTCCTTCTTCTCCTTCTTCAGTTAATGAAGCATGACTCTTTGGCCCCCTGTCCCGCTCCTCTGCACGTATACAGCTCTACACTTCAATAGGCCTCTTCAGAATAAAGGTATCCATCATTCCATTACGGCCTCTCTCACAATCAGTGAGTCACTAACACGGCCAGGCTCCTCGATGGTGGCCTCCCACTTATTACGTCTTAGCGTATCTACGGCTTCACCTCTTCTTTCCACAAGAGATTCAGCCTCCCTCATTTGTCATCATTAAGAGCGTTTGTCCCCGTGCACAAAGAGGCTTTCCAAATGGCGTACGGGAAGGATCTTTGAGAGGCTTCAGTGAAATTAAACAGAAGCCAAGGAAACCCTGCGGTCATGTTCAATGTTGCGTTTAGTGTGTAATATTCAGTTAACAGCAATGTTTACCCTAGAGAAAGCACTTTTATTAAAGCCACAGCCTTCTGTTTTCTTTTTCCCAGATAAATGTCGGTTTGTCGGCTATTTATGGCTGACGGTGGTAATGCAGTATTGATTAAAGAACACTTTTTCTTTTCGCAGTTCTGCTATCTAGGTGTGGCATTCCTTGAACAATTACAGCACTGACAAACAACTGCCTCAATTATCAGCAGTTTGTGTACTGGAGAGGATGTTTGAAGTAAATCAGGTCCCCCTCATTGGCCAGTGTCTGGCCCCGCCTATTTTTACTGTACGTGTTGCCAGAATGATTATGACGGTGAATAGGAAAGTGGCAGATTGCAACTTTAACTAGGCATCGTTTATGCTTCACTTGCAATTGGTTAAAAGACAAATAAAGATGAGAGGAAGGGCCAGAATGGAAGAGGTAGCGATAAAGACGATGTGGGGGCAGACATAGCTCATTTAACAGACAGACGTCCATTTTGGCCCACGGGGACTGGGAGCAGCTAAAGTTGGTGTCCCGTGAATATGACCTCAGTGTTGATGTCACAGATCAAACGGCACAAATGCTATACCGCAGGGAAACAGTACTGTAGAAAATAGATTTGCTGGTTCATCTTTGTTAAGTTGCCCCGTTACGAGTAAAATAATTGACAATTTATTACAGAATGATTATGGCAGATATGAAAGCAAGTTTAAATGTCTGACATTCATTTCTTTAAAGAGTAAATAGGCTAAATGCCCAGTGTGTTGCAGCTATAGGTTATTAATCTAATATTTGATGCATATAAATACATTTTTATTTATTTTACACGTTTTGTTTTCTACTGTTTGAGGTGTGAGGCAGACTGCATCTCTACACCGTTGTATGGAAGCATTCTTTAATCTTTCTTTCTAGATGTTTTTATTCTACCAACAACTGTAAAAGAAACTGCCCACACACCATTTTGAAAATTCCTTAATGACCACCTGAAAAATAATTATCATTCATGATGTTATTCTGATTAAGTTAGATAGATCAAAGTGATAAATGTATCAGTCATTTACTATCCAGAAATATAAGCTTTCCTCGTAGAACAGGCATCAGGATGTACTTCTACTTCTGAACAAAAACAGCAAGAAAACCCCTCAAAAAGAGAAAAACTGTAAACCCAAATCATTGTTCTGTGTACACTGCCACACAATGCATAATGTACGTATAGCACTGAATAAATGGACCTTTATTGGATGAAAAATGGGCTTTACATGGTATGCTCTGTATGCTGTTCCTTCGTTTTGTCTAGATAGGAGAGATACAGAGGTCAAATCATTAAACAATATCTTCCGCTATGATCACAACGCTCTTATTTCTTGTCAGCATATACCTTATTATAATGCTTTAAATATAGGTTGTTTTGCTTGTAAAGCCCCAAGAGCACGCACACGCACGCACACACGCAGGCACACACGCACACGCACGCACACACGCAGGCACACACACAACACACACGCACGCACACACACATACACGCACGAACACAATAGCAGCACTTAACGGGAGGATACTCAGCTGCTTAGGGCCTGGAACCAATGTTGACCACACATAGGCACTGCCACACATACACACATGGACACACACACACACCCAATCAGGTCTGTGTGCAGCAACAACCGTTCAGCTGGGTTAAACAGCTGCCGACCAATCAGAAGAGAGGTCTGATTCCCGTAAGAGCGGCCCAGGCGGTCACCCATGTTCACAGGTGCATGTGCAGTGGAGTGGGCAGGACAGGACCTTTATCGCCCCCTGGTGTTTTGTGTAATGCAGTTCATTAAGAGGTTATGCTTATATGGGGGAAAACTACCTTATAATATCCATATATTTTTTACAAATACTATGTGTTGCATACTAAATAACTGCATGTATTGTATAATAAATGTAATATACAGTATATACAGTAGACCTACATACTGATATACATATATATACATATACAGTGTGTATATATATATATATATATATATGTATATATACACTGATATACATATATATACATATACAGTGTGTGTATATATATA
>JAODUH010000009.1:550549-562640 GCA_027564835.1 Typhlichthys subterraneus | reverse complement strand
GGGGAGGAGGGTGTTAGTTGGGCATGGCGTCCAGGGGCGGGGGGGGTGGTTGTCCGGGAGGGAGGGTGTTAGTTGGGCATGGCGTCCAGGGGCGGGGGGGGTGGTTGTCCGGGAGGAGGGTGTTAGTTGGGCATGGCGTCCAGGCCCAGCGAGGCAGCGTGCTGCTTGGCCCGCATGCGCAGGTTCTCGATGCTGGTGGTCTTGCTGCTGCTGCTGCTGCCGAGGCCGGGGGGCGTGAGGGGCCCCAGGCCGCCCGGCCCGCCGCCCCACATGTGCTGGGCGTGGTGGGACAGCGACTGGTAGTAGGTCTGGCAGGGCAGGTGGTGGTGGTGGTGGTGGTGTGGGGGCGGGGGGGGCACGTTGACGCCCAGGTAGGAGGGCAGCGTGGCGGGCGGGGCGGCAGCGGCGCCCGCGGCCGCTGCGGCAGTCGCCGCGGCAACGGCTGCGGCCATGTCGAAGGCGGGGTAGTGGTGCTGGTGCATAAGAGCGCCGCCGCCGGTGGCAGTGGCGGCCATGTGCTGCCGGAACTGCTCCTGCAGCCGGAAGAGGCTGAGCGGGGACGAGGAGTAGGGGTGGGTCTGTGGGAGAGGCCCGCCCATCAGGGAGGAGGAGGGGGGGGTCACCGACGGGGAGACCAGCGGGGAGTCTGGGGGGAGGGGGGAAGACAAGAGGGACAATATTAGAAACAGGGCTCCCATTTATAAGAAGTGGTTGTTAAGCTAATACGCTTTGTAGCCACCGAATATCTCCTCGCGCCGCGCTTGCTAGCTTACCGCTCTGAAACAACGATCTGTTTCTACACAGCCCTGGCTCCGTAAATTGGAACATAAACAAAGTGGAGCAGGCCGCACCACACAACAACGACAACGATACCCTAGCCTTCGCAATGCGCTTCCAATGTGTGGTGAGCGGAGCGTCTGAGTGAGCACCCTATGGCGTTGAAGGGAGAGGTGTTTTTGTTTTGATCGGGTTCAAATATCAACAACCTTTCTCCAGAATGACTGATTACACCTTTAAGTTAAATGTAATTTTCTTGACTTTAACAGACAAAAAATCTGAATGTCCATATAATACAATATTTTATATATAAAGAATGGAAAAACAAAGGCCAGTCTGTGGAAATACAGACTTTATACATGCTGCTGCAAACTAAATTCCCTGATGTGATTTGACACAAAAAACAATCCAATTCCTTTCCATGATTTTCCATGATATTCCAGGAATTCCATAGTGGGATCCCTGTAGTAAGCGATTAATAAATAAAAGCTCAGGGAACTGGCATTCTTGAAGGATTGATAGGCAGTGGTACAGTGGGTAGCATGGGTAGAGTTATCAAAGTGGTGAACACCGCTCACAACAACAAAGCCGTAGCACTACGCTTGGCTTCACAATGCATTTCAATGTGTGAGGCGGCACTGCAGAGGGATATGGTTTTGATTTGAGCTCGAAGTTAGCAAGCTTCTTGAGAATGACTGACCCTGCCTTTAATAACCGGGACGGTACAACTAAGGCCGGCACCGACTCTTTAGGAGACCAGTAGCAGGTCCAATGTCGTGAAGTGAACGTGAGCACAGATTATGTCATATTTTCTTCGCCCCACAGTCAGCAAAGTAAATATTGGACCCATATTTCACACGCCACATATTTCACATAACCCCTATATGCCCCGTCGTCTCCTATACAGGCAGGAAGGTATCGTGGGAAGGCGTTGACGGAGCCTTGGCAGGCGGCTAATACCCGCGCCATCTCACCGTGTTTGGGGCTGAGACGCTTGCAGGCCGGGTGGGGGGAGACGTCTCCTGGCGTGGCCGCCCTCTCGCGCTTCATCTCCCCCCTCTGCGGCCTTCCATCGTCCTCCCTGTCCGTGGCGTTGTCCTCCGTCGCCGACTCGCTGCCGGAATGTTCCGCCGAAGTGACGTTCAGCTCCATCTCCGCCGGCAATGGGCGGCCCCCGGCGGAAGCTTGCGCCTCCGGAGAGGAGTTGGTGGTGGAGGAGGTAGAGGAGGAGGAGGATGAGGAGGGAGGCTGCTGGCTGTCAGAGAGGAGGGCGGGGGTGGAGGAGGAGGAGGGCGGGGGAGCGTCTTCTCTCTCCCCCTCCCCGTCTCCCTGCGCCTCCTTCTGCTTCTGGAGCTGCTCCTTCTGAAGGCTGCGTTGCTTCTTGCGGAACTTGGCGCGGCGGTTCTTGAACCACACCTGTTGTCGGGAACGAGCAGAGGGTTAGAGAATGGAGTGGAAAGTAGGCAGACCACCGTGCTCTCGCAAGCTAGTTTGACTTCTCGCCGCCAGAATCAGTTGGCAAACCCTCAAAACAAAAGCACTTTTGTATACACACACACAAAAAATGCTTCCCAACCTTTATCTCACCCAATCAGAATGTTTAATATCATCCAGTGCGAAACCTAAGTATGAACACCTTGTCATCACCTTGAGAAAAACATGAGCTGGCAATTGATTGGACCATTGCGCTCTAATCGGGTTACAAATAAACAAACAGCTTTTGCATTAAAGGGTTCCAGACTGATAATTTAATTGGAGCTCATGAGATCAGGATGGTCTTGTGAGATAATAAGATGCATTGTGCCCTTATCATTTGTATGTTTAATACAATGGCATGCAAATGTCATCATCGGTGTCAACAGAGTGCTTGATTTATTTGTATTAATTTCTTTTTATGTTTACATGGAAACGGCCCAATGTATGGAGATAATGCATGATGATATTTTAGTGTAGGTTGTATAAGAAATTCGTGTGATTCTATTTTGACTATTTACCTGCACGCGGGCCTCGGGGAGGTTGGTGCACATCGCCAGGCGCTCCCGCATCACCACGTCCGGGTAGTGCGTCTTCTGGAAGGTCTTCTCCAGCGCCTCCAGCTGCTGCGCGGTGAAGGCCGTGCGGCTGCGTCGCTGCTTGCGGTGCTGGGAGCCGTAGCGTGCCTCCAGGATGATGTCTTGGAACGTGCAGCCGTTGGAAGGGAAAACACGCGGCAAGTTTTAATTAATTGGACTGGATGAGGGTGGGCAACGTATTAGCCGTGCTAGCCTACAGGTGGGCAGGTGTGGGCCTAGAACATCTGATAGTCCGACAGCCTAGGCTTTTAATTGCGTATTGGAGACAGGATTAAATATTAATAAAAGTAGGCCGAATAAAATAGGTTTAATTTCCGTTTGCCACGTGTTGTGGTCGTGGCTGCTTGATCCTGTTTTTGCTGCCTGTTATTCTCAAGTTGATTTTAATAAACGCTATACACTATAATATTCACTATACAAAAAGCGGACTATAAGTGGCTGGTGCAAGCAGCCAAGTACACACTTTTGCGAGAGACAATGCGTCAACCGAAGCGCACAGGCACGCACACGCACACGCACGCACACACACACGCACGGCGGTCACTGCAGGGAGACGAGAACGCGTGCTGCTCAATTACCAGCTAGCCTCTCCGCGAGCGTGAGCGCGTGCACGGAGGGCCGGTAGTCCGGCGCGTGCTGCGCCTGTTGCGCGGCCTGCTGGTGCAAGTTGTACATGGCGCTCAGGGAGTTCATGGCGTGCAGCGAGTAGCCGTTCACCCCGTAGTGCTGCATGGCGATAGGCGACCACCACCTGGTGAGAGAAGCACAAACAATAGCGTTTAACGGTCTATGACGTTTGTTAATTATTAATTATTATTATTATTATTATTATTATTTTTATTTTTTATTCTTCATTAAAATCACAAAAAAGGTTACAAAATAGGCCTGCTAAAATGTGCCTACAATTTTCAGTGGGATATTGTCTGTTTATAGAGTATTATCTACTGTGTTATTTAAACTTAGCCTTGATGATATTTAAAAATAAGTTGTTCTAATTTTGGTAGGCCTACTTATTGTGTGATTTTGTGGATTAGTCTATTTCAAGCCGACCGGATTGTGTCCGCAGTATGAAAACAAGTGATTCCATCATGAATATAATATCTGCTTGGCCCGCTTAATATTGCCTGAAACCGACATGCAGCCTATATATTCACAGGCACCCGCGGGCTATTTATTAGAGACACACAGCAGGCCCAACCGTTTAGGGGCCAATGGGCTCTTAACATGTGGACTCAGACAAACGCGTTATCCATTAACATCCAATTAACGCCCTGTTCAATCCATTAATTATACAAAAGACTTTTAATTGGGGTAATTATCACTCTTGTCCATAATGAAGCGTGACGGATGCCTTATTCATAAATGATTTCGCTTTTTTATTTTTTTTTAATCGCGGAGAAGCCAAATCCCTATTAAAAATGTTGCGGGAGAGATAGCGGAGTTTAATCTCTTTGGGAAAATGATAGGCCCATAAAGAGATTTGTTCCGGGTCTCATTGGCAAAAATAAAATCGGGTGGCAGAAGGATTATTTTGAATATGACCACATAAAGGTTATTCTCAATGTCAGTTATTCGCTTCAGACACTATTTGGAGTTTAAACAATAGCCATGGGCTATATAAAAAAAATGAAATCACATTAGAGCTTTAAAACAATTGTGGATTAGATATATCATATATATAATAACATACAATAAATGTCCTTCATATACAACAACGCTCTTTCTTTCCAAAAATATTTTTTGTATTGCTCTTTCACCGTGCGTCGAGACATTATAAATGAATGGCTTCGGGATACGATTAGATATGTATTAGTGTGGAGGAGGATGACACGAGGGGATATCTCGAGCCCAAACGGTTATTATAACTATTACAGAGAGACCACCGGGAAAGATATAAATCTTTCTCTTGTATTTGTCAGCCATACAGTGGGTTTATATCAAGGGACCCGGGCCTATAGCCTACTACGGGCTAGGTTATAGGCCTATGGTAAAATAACGGCGTCGTTGATCCGTTTGTTTGTTTATTTAGGGTTTAGCCAGTTATTGGGAGTTTAATATTTTCTTCTGCCAATTCACCATTCTGCACTTAGAGCATATAGATAAATATTAACAAATGTACCCGTGACCATTTGTTATAATTCTTTATTAATGTGTTGTCAGAAACAAACTAATGTTATGACAATCAAATAGCATATGTCCTTGTTCAAATTATTCGAATATATAGCACATAGGCCTATATATTTAGCTATGGTTATGTGAAATAGCCATAACAATTCCCTGTAAATAAATAGCAAATAAAATAAATATCTTAATAATATCTCACATTTCCTCTTGAGCAAGACGTTTTAAATGCTGTCCATTTCACAGTGGGCTTGCACAGCACAGACCCAAGGAGAGCGTGCGCGCCTATACGTGCGTGTGTGAATGACGCCCGCAGTGCCCATTCCCAGCCTATTAAAACCGCCGCAGCGGTTGATGAATGTGATCAGAGGGCAATGGGGAATAGTTTAATTCGCCGGGACAGAAGGTGCTTCGCTAAACATTTACTTTACTCCCTGAAGTATTTGAGTTGAATGGGGGGCCCCCCGCTTTCCAACCCCCTCCCCTCTCTCGCGGCCTCTTATCCCATCGCCCCGGGGCAACGTTTTGGCTGAGATGTATGGCTTCTCCGCGGGTAAAATATGCATGTTGATCCCCATTTGGCTTCCCGTCTAATGGAAGTGCAAATAGGTTTCGACTGCGAGGCCCTCCATTTATCATCAACGTTGACACGGACGGACGTACAGTTAGTCTGGGTGGCTATGGGGCTTTTGAGTTCGCTGAGTGTGTGTGTGTGTGTGTGTGTGCGTGTGTGTGTGTGTGCGCCGCATTATTGCTCGTGCGTGTGATATGTAGGATTCCCAGAAATCCAAGCCTATATGTTTTCTTCTGAACATTTATTGCAACCACACGTTTTTATTTCTGTATTGTCTTGTCTGTATATTCAGCACAATAGGCTTTACGTGTCTGCACTATTGTTGTCATTCATATAGGCCTACGCCTATATCCCTGCTCGGGGCATTGAGCTTATGTTTTGGAAAAGCCCTCCTTGGCAGCCGTGCTTTGCAGGCGCGTCGATTATCAAACGTCATTATGTAAATTGGCGTGTACTGGGCAACGCTTTGATCTGACTAAATGAGGAAAAATGTTATTTGCTCTAGCGCCCGGAGGCGGGAGGTCCCGACATGCTCTTTGCTGTGTCACTCATATTTGTATTCCAAACTGTCAGGAGGTCGAGCTACACGTGTTCCATAACATAGTGTTATGCACGTGGTGGAAAGACGCATGGCCAGCAATATATTGGCACGTTTTAGCATGTAGGAATAGGCTGATTATTTGGTTAGGTTTGTAGATTACAGTAAATATGGCAATGATGACAAACTTGAATCTGAGTGTGATGGATTCTTGAGTCTGATCTCTGGAAAACAAAATACATGTAATACATGCATGCGGGCACAAATATCGTTCATAATATGACAATCACTTCAGCGGTCAGCTTTTTTACATTCTTTGCATATCCTTTTTGAATTTTAATAAATGTGTTTGTGTGTGTGTGTGTGCGCGCGAACGGGCGCGCGTATTATCTTACCTGCCATTTATTAAACAAGCATTGCGTAAGCTCATTGTGTAAATTGAGTCTTAAAGGGCACCATAATTATCCAACACTGGATACTATTTTATTTGCGAGGCATATTTTAATTCTCTTGTAATAGCCTTAATATACCCAATGCAAAAAGGTAAACATTGTCATGCAAAGCATGCATGTGTGTTCTTGCAGGCTGTAAAGTTATAGGGCATTCTGTCAAATACTCCTTTAAAGTGTTTACTTTAATTATATTTTAATTTAGTTTTAAAATACGGCTATAGGAATATATTTTTAAATACAAAAACTATCCTAAGTGGCCAGAATACGTAAGAAATATCACAGATATTAATTCCAACGCAGTCCACGTAGACTATACCAAATGTGGTGCAGTGTTGTCTGGTTCAGTTCGAATATTAGGCGTTACATTTTACTGATTACCAAGTTACGGAAGAAATTAGCCTATCCAAAAAGTTCTTACCTGTTGTCAAATGAATCCTCGTTGCCTCCCGTTACTGTTGCGCCTGAACAGAATATCCAGTCGTCTACCTTTAAACTACCTATTGACGCTAAACAGAATATCCAGTCGTCTATTTAAACTACCTATTGACGCTGAACAGAATATCCAGTCGTCTATTTAAACTACCTATTGACGCTAAACAGAATATCCAGTCGTATATTTAAACTATTGGCGCTGTTTAGCGGCTCAGTTGCGTCTGGCTCGTCCAGTCTTTCCCTCCTCGCGCAGTGAAGTGAACGTAACCCACAGAGCTCGAGCTGTAGGCTGCGTGCGCGTGAGGGGCGCGCACTCCTCTGAAGTCTCCCGCGTGTCTAGAATCCTCTGTCTCGCGGCAACGCGAGAAGCTGCCGGTGCGCGAGCTGAGTGGGGATTTTAAAGAGTGCTGTGTGGGGTCATGTAAGGTTTCTAGTGGTTCTTGAAACTGTCAATCAAGCAAATACGATATTCCCCCTCCAATGACCCACCTTACTTATTTTGAAAATCATCAACTGACGAATATCCCCGTGTCTGTCAACCATGCTTTCGTTGCCCCCCGTTGGAATAGATGTTTAAGAAAGGCTATAATTATTTCTAATGACCTAATCTTAAAACAATGGGGTGGGAAAAAAAAAACTTTGTGACATTTAATACTCAAAAATCTTAATTGAATCGTTGGCAGTGGATATGAACAGGCTATAGTTATTTTTAAATATAATATTTAGAAAAGGCTTTTTAGAAGAACATTAGTTTGTACTATATTTGATTATGCAATTCCTGCTAAACGCTGTAAATGTAGGCTAAATGAGGAATTCAACTTTAAAAACGTGCTAATGTTGATTTTACACACATTTTCTTTTAGTTGAAAATGTGGCTTAAGCTCTATTATGTTAAATTGGATTTTGGAGAAGTGAAATTCAACCTTTTGTTTTTGTTTGTTTTTCGACTTTTTCCAACCGCCATTGAGGAGAGCGCCTGAGAGGGACTTTGGGGAGATGGATAGTAGATACCAGGACACTGCCTTTAGGAACCCGGCCTTGAGGATTTGGGATGGGATACGAAAGACAAGACGCAACCTCAGCCTCCAAAAAACCCTGTATTAAAATGACTGCGGGTAAGAGGATTAGGGCAATAATGCCCTTCTCTTCTTGAAGGGTTTTTAGAGAAGATTTCTTCTCCCGGAGCAAAACCGTTTAGGTTGGAATTAAGGGCAGCGCAAAGTATAGCCTATTAATGTAAAGCTTGCATATTTTGGAGGGATATTCTTGTGGACCTTGCAGGGTGAATGTCCACAGTTTTATCTCTGACCATGTGGTTTGTTTGTTTTATTTTATTTTTTATACTAAAAAAATGTAAATGCAGACAATAACCAAAATGTTCTGGAATTCAAAGCTGACGTGCGTCACCATACACTCGTATAAAATTCATTTTATTGAAATGACCTTTAGATTGACAGCAGGCATTTCTGTGGCATTTACTATTTTATTTATAAATTATTTATTTTGTATACACGGGCGTGTGCCTGTGTGTGCTCGCTGCACTTGAGCCTGAGTGCAGAGTTAGATTAGACTGGCAGTGATAAATGGCTTAAGACAATTACTTTTATGATAGGCTATGACTGCTGTGACGGGCACGGCGTGAAGATATGCTACGTTAAGCCTAATAGACAATATTTGGGAATTTTGGAGTAGGCGTATTGGCGGATATTTAATTGTAAATAGAGCTACTTGACAAAACATACCGAAATAATCATCAGAACAAGAAAATAAAAATCACATGTCAATTAATTATGGAGCATATGCGGCAGAAGTGTTTTTGTTTTGATTTGAAGCTTTTTCCAGAATTACTTATAAACCCATATATATATACCTACATATACCTTTATTTATATACCGTATATATATATATATATATATATATATACTGTCAACTGGATGAAGTTAATTAATTAAAATTTTAAAAATTATTTGACGTAGGCTTTTGTTTATATCCAAATTACTGTCAGACAACATTCTTATTGTTACTATTATTTAGGTCGCACTGGTTTAATATTTAATTAACGTGTAAGGTTAATTTATAACCACGTGAAACTTGCACACAAACGTTTCAATTTCCCTCCCTTTACCTGAAAAACTCCGTTGCTGTCGATTGGCAAGCATGCTATAATATCGCTCGGTTTTCTGAGGTCTGAGAAAGAAAGAGGATTAACTTGTGAACCAATGGAAATAAGAACTTAAACGGGAGGTAAATCTGGGGCCTGTCTCTTTGTGAGCAGCGTTTCTAAAGCAATTAAAGCGAGAAAGAGTTTCTTCTGAGCGCCTCTCTCCCAAAGCTCCTTTGCGCGCAGCTTAGAGCAACGCGCTGTCCAGCGCGTCTGAACGGTTTAAACGCCAAGTGGTACCACAGACTTCCATTACCAATAGCCAGGCCTGCCAAAAGCTCTAACCTCTGTCTCCTCCTCACGACCCCCGACCCCCTCTGCTCCTTCGAAGATGCGACTTTGTTCGCATTGTTTTATTTTCTGTATTTGTTTTTGTTCCGTGTATGTGTGATATTAACCGGTGTGTTTTTGTGACCTTTTTTTTTCGTCCTTAATTAACGGTTAGGCTACAATGTGCTGCTGTCTTACAAAACATGGAGTGCATGCATATTTATGCTATAGGCCTACACACATTCGATGCGCTTTGTGACGAGTAAAAACACTTATCAATGGGCTGGCGATTTATGACTGGTAAAACCACGTATCAATAGGATCCAGTATCAGTCCCTATTGGAGCGAACTCGATCACCTGCTGACAGCATTCCATGAGATTACAGAACAGGAAGCACTCCTGAATTGAGAAGCCTATATCTAATAGCTATAATGAATGCATTTAATGGCGTTTGTGTAACTTAATGAATACATTAGGTCTGCAATTCAGCCAGCCTCTGCCTCCTCTGACAGCCTTCGAGGACGTTTCAGCATCTGTTCATCTCAGGGCAATTAATCATTTTGATGTGTAGTTTAAAATCGACTTCTTCTGAGACCTATTTTGACAAGAATTACAAAGCACGTTGCCAGCAGCAATCTCTCCGACACATTATTATTGGCGCACTTTCATAATAAGACGCAGCTTTTTCCCCCATTCGCTATTTCTTCAAATGAGACCGGCTACCTGGGCTTTTAGGGGACAGCGATAAATAGGGATTTATTGTCAGCGCCATGCCACAGAATCCTTACACAATCCCTTTTATTGGTGACAAGATCTCTGGATCTCCTTAGCAAATCTCCCTTCTCAAAGTTTTCTGCCTGTCACTTTCTGCCAAATGTGGTATATATAATTCCCCTTCATTCTTGAGCCATCTCCTTCTCCTCTTTTTTCTTAGCCTCTCTTTTCCTCTTGATGCAATCCCTCTGTCTTCTATCCATCTTTTCTGTTACCTCTCTCTCTCTCTCTCTCTCTCTCTCTCGCTCTCTCTCTCTCTCTCTCTCTCTCTCTCTCTCTCTCTCTCTCTCTCTCTCTCTCTCTCTCTCTCTCTCTGGCCAGCATCCCTCTGCTCAAGGGGTTCCATTGTGTAGTCCTAATCCAGAGGCAACACAGCTTTAGGGACACGAAGGGATAAAAGGCCCTTCAAGCCCACAACTTTATGGGGGCAAATCTCTCCCTAATCCTTCGCTTTATCTAAACAAAAGCCCAACCGCTTTAATCCACCTATGCATTGGAAAAAAAGAAAAGAAAAGAAAACCAGAGAGCGACAGAGGAGGGGAAAGAGAGAATGGACGGAGAAGAAAATCTCACACTCTCTGCGAGGAGCGCAGATTGGACCAGGCTTCTCTGGAAGAACTCACAAAGGGTGAAGTTAACCAATGTCTCTTCGCTAATCAAATGCCGTCCAACAGGCAGTGTGTGCCATTTTTACATGTTTTGGAATGAAGGGCTGGTTTTATTACTAATGTAATGGTCCACATTTTGATGGAGTTCTGATGGAGCTCACCACTAACTCAGGTCTACTTGTGGAGGAGGACATTTCGCCACCAAGAACCATGACAGTCAGTTATGTTGCTGTGGAATACACCCTTGAGCAAGATACCTACATGTCATGCTGTAATTGTACTCACTGTATAAGCCACATTGAACTAAAGTGTCTGCTAATTTAAATAAATGCAATACAGTAATATACATTTACCAGTGTTTCCATTTGTAGTTGTTTAATTTAGTGATGGTGCAACATATCTGACTGTCAGCATGTGTTCTTATTTAGTCTCAAACTGCAGTGAGGTGCTCTAGAGAGAACATAACTATAGGTATGTTAGTTATAAGCACCCCAACCACCCATGACCATGTTTGGTGTCAAAGTAATAGTAATGCCTTTGCACCATGTTGTACACTTGGTGTAAATGTAATGCTGTTGAAAACATATTGCAGCTTACGCCGGGCTACAGATGTTAGTGACATCTGTTGTTGACAAGTTGCATGTCGATGGGTGAACACACAAGGGGTTTTGGCTAAAGTGTTGGTAATATTTTTGTTTGATAAGTTAATTCGATCTGTCGAAAATTGACTTGACATAAAACAAGAAAAAAAAGATAACAAGCAAGATAAGAGTCAAAACTGGAATGAAACGCATACATTCAACATTGGGACTCGAACCCAACGTCGACGCGGCCGTGCGGCCTATACCGAGGAATGTGCTCTTCCCCCAATCAAAGTGATAGGTTCAAGAGACCAGCTCCTCTCGGAGATGACAATGCTTTCTCCCGCAAAGCCTGTCCTCCTGAGCCAGAATCCCTTTCACCGCCTCTGAAAACATCTGTCTGTTTACTTTGGCAAATCCGAAATTATATCTGCTCCTCTGTGGCTGATCTGATCAAGGCCTAATCTGGAACCAGGCGTATGGCTGCAACACGGGAGTGATTGGTTCACATCAGACCTCCCAGGGTTGGTCATAGTATAATGGTGATGACAAAAATGACAACTCTAATTTTAAAGTGCCTCTATGTGACCTTCTACCACTAGATGTCACACTGTCAAAATGCTTTTGGGCCTAACACACACACACACACTAAGACACATGCACGACCATCTTGGATACGATAACAGAACAGAGGGAGTGTGTCTTGCAAGGATGCCATTATGCCACTAT
>JAODUH010000009.1:500617-520789 GCA_027564835.1 Typhlichthys subterraneus | reverse complement strand
CCGCGGTACCAACACACATGAATAGGATTTAATGACGTCATGCCGCCGTTGCCGCCGGTAGTGTGAACGCCCCTTTAGAGTAGAAAAGTCGGGAGAAGAGTGGATACATATTGTCGATTGAGAAAAGCCTTTGCTCTTCTGATAACATAGAATAAAACTGATGCTATTATTTATCACCTATGTTAACTTCTATAGGGCCCGCCGTAATTTTATTTGCGTTGTTTTCATGTCGCCTTCATCACACAAACCACGACGCTGATTGGACACACAGGTTTACCGGCCTGAAACGCCATGATTTCCAAGCTCTCCAGACTGATTCTGGAGGCAAAGTCAAGCTCAGGCTCCAGATGACTTGATGGGAGCTTTCTGCCAGCTATGACAAACCATGAGGCAGAGCAGTGTTAGTGGAGTGAGCAGCCTTACCGGCGCACTGTTAAGGGTCCATGAGGTTGTGTTGTGATGGAGAGGAGGACAGATGGTTAGAGAGAGAGAGCACTCCAGGGTTTTAGATGGTTGGAAAGGAGATACAAATTTGTAGTTCTGCGTCTCCTGTTGGTTTCTGCAGCTGGGACAAAGCCTGTGGAAATGGAGGAGTTGGTCAGATCATGATAAGATGACATTTGAGAGGAGACATGGGGATAGTATTCTGGTTGGATGCGATCAGTGTCTTCCCTTGAGGGGAAGTGGGGATCATTTAGCTTACTGACAGGCTGTGTGGGACATGGTATAGAAGCATGTACAGAGCATGGATCTGGTGGCTGGTGGTCCAGCAGTGTGTCTTTGGGCATTAAGAACTATTTCTCTCCTCCTCAGAAGAGCCACGGAGAAGTCCTCCAGATCTTTTTTCCTTTTTGAACGAGACCATTAAAAAAGAAGTGGGGGCAGCACATTAGGGGCCTGTTGCTAGGTGTGTCAGGTTCTCCGGCAGGGTGGACCCAAATGCACGACACGCTGATCGCTAGGTTTCAGGGTTTTTAATTGAAAAAGGGCGGATACAAAAAACACCAGGCACAGACATAAAATGATAATTCGATAAGATGAACAGGACGGCGAGACGGGTCAGGGGGCCGGCCGGACGAACGGGCTGGAGGTGGGACCAGCACCAAGGACAGGACAGGAGGCGTGGACGATGTCTCATGGGACGAGGGCACACAGGGCAAGGACTCAGGGGGGGCACACATGGAGCAGAAGCCCGGGGGGCACGGTCACACGAGGCATGGGCACATGGGGCACAGTCACCTGGGGCAGAAGCCCGGGGGGCACATGCACATGGGGAAAGGGCTCAGGAGGGAAGACCGGCCGGAGCTGCTGCGGCGGGGAAAGCCCAGCAGGAGAGGGGTCCGGCGGGAGCTGCTGTGGTGGGGAGAGCCCAGTGGTGGAGGAGGCCGGCAGGAGCGGCTGCAGAATCAGGATGCGGCTGCGGAATCAGGATGCAGCTGCGGCCCGCCGGCAGAGGGGTACGGCGGGTGCTGCTGCGGCAGGGAAAGCCCAGCGGCGGAGGGGTCCGGCGGGAGAGGCTGTGGCCCAGCGGCGGAATCAGGATGCGGCTACGGCCCAGCGGCAGAGACGGGGGACGGCTGGAGCGGCTGCGGCCCAGCAGAGGAGACGGGGGGTGGCTACGGCCCAGCGGCGGAGACAGGTCCGGGGAATGCAGTGGGTGCTGGTGCCTGAACAAAGGCGGGCTCCGGGGCCTGGACAATGGCTGGCTTGGAAGCCTGAACGTAGGTTGGAGCCTGAACTATGGCTGGCTCTGGGGCCTGGACAAGGGCTGGCTCTGGGGCTGCCGTCTTGGCCAGATGGGGCTCGGGGACCGAAGCCAAAACACAAATGGCCCCGGAGGGGGGAGGCACAACACAAATGGCCTCTGGGGGCGGCGGCACAACACAAATGGCCTCGGGGCGGCGGCACTACAGAAAACGCCTCAACGGGCGGCGGCAAGACATCTACACAAGGCACGGGGGCCACATCGGGTACAGAAGGCGCGGCGCTGGACCGCGGAGATGTGGTCTTACCCTTGGTACCATGTTTGGCCATGGGGGTTCGCTTTATGGCCAAACGGATAACCCAGTAAGGTGACGGTTTTGTGTCCTGTAGGGCTGACGCAGGGTGACTGCTAGCAAGCCCGGCTTTAGCGGGTGGAACCGGGCCAAACAACAGGCAACCGACCCTAATGCTAGCTGGCTGGAGTGCAGGGCTTGGCTGTGAGCTAGCAGCCTGGGGTGCGGGGCAGGACCGGGAGCTAGCGGGCCTACCGCTAGCTACCTGGGGTTTAGGGCATGGCTGGGAGCTAGCGGCCCTGTCACTAGCTGCCTGGGGTGTAGGGCATGGCAGGGAGCTAGCAGCCCTGTCGCTAGCTGCTTGGGGTGTAGGGCATGGCTGGGAGCTAGCAGGCCCACTGCTAGCCACCTGGGGTACAGGATACGGGTGGGAGCTAGCGGCCCTGTCGCTAGCTGCCTGGAGCGCAGAGCTAGGTGGGGAGCTAGCGGGCCTACGGCTAGCTACCCGGGGTACAGGACATGGCTGCACACTAGGGAAGGCCGCAGGCCTTTCTTTAACCTGGCTAGCTCTACCCGCAGGCAAACGGTCTCCGGAACCCTCCTGAGCTCAGGCCCGGAGTACAGGAGGTTGTCCATAAGAGCTATGGCAGCTAGCCTGCGCTCTGTGTCCATGGCGTCACGGCAAACACTACATAAAACCAGGAGGGTGTGCCTCGCCTCACCTCCTCCAGCTCCAGGAGAGGGCGGTGTCCGCTGGGTCCATGGTTGGTGGAATTATTTTGTCAGATTCCCCCGGCAGGGTGGACCCAAATGCACGACACGCTGATCGCTAGGTTTCAGGGTTTTTAATTGGAACAAGGGCGGCTACAAAATAACCCACCAGGTACAGACATAAAATGATAATTCCACAAAGACAACAGAACACACCAGGGCTTAAATACAGGAACACAAGACAGACCATTGGACACAGACAACAAGCGGCAGGTGATATCAATGGCAATTAACACGGGCAAGACCAGGAACACAGGGGAAACAGACTGGAACACATGGGAAACATGGACCGGAACACGGGAAAGATGGACTGGAACACAGGGCAGGGAACACAAGGAAAGGAACAAAGGGGAGGCGGACCGCAGGACATGACAAGGTGAGGTCCGGGTTACCGAGGCGATATACAGGCCCTGATGGCTTCTTGAGGGCTGCCAATCCAGGGGGAGGTGTGTGTGTGTGTGTGTGTGTGTGGTTGGCAGCCATATGGGATAGAATATGAGGGGGTGGGAGGCAGTTCTATAGGGAGCGGGTGTGAGGACACAAAAGAGATGTGTGTGTATGTATGTTAAGGGGGTAGGAACTGTAGGGGGTGCTGAGGTAGAGTGGGCAGACTCCCTGAAAGGGTCTCCTTTCCACCAGCAGCCGCTGAGCGCTCTCCTCCCCTGGAGGGGTGTGAGCAGCCGGCTGTCTCCCATGTGTCCCTCTGTGAATTGAGCTCCACCTGCACGCTCTGTGCAGGGCCAGACAAAAAACTACGGCGTGTAGCAGTGACATGTTAGAACACAGTTGGTGCAACATGTATCAAAACTGGATCAAAAGAGAAAAAACACAGGCCTGTGCAAAATGAGGCTGTTGCCAATACAAAGACCAAAACGTGCACAGGGGCAAATTGTCTCTAGAGGAGTGGACGTTTATTTAATGTCATGATACTACAAATAGAGAGGTACGTTATATTTTTTTAATCTGACGATTAATGATTCATTTATTTATTTCATCCAGAATTGCTGACTGAATAAATGCTCATACAATATATGTTGTATGTATACGATTTATGTATCTTGTGTCTCAGTGCACTTGCTGCATATTTGTTATGAATTTGATACATTGATACACTTAAATAAACCTATGAACTATATGCAATATAATGTAGTGTACAAACTACAAAGCCTTAACTGAGGGACTGAATGTAAAGAAACCTCGATAAATTATTCGGCGCAACTATAGCTTTGACCACGAAGAGGCAGTAGAGTCTTGGGGAAAATCAGGTTGGGAGGAGGTCCAATATTGCTAAGTATTTCAGCCTTCATCCTCCCTCCCTGTTGCAGAAACGCGCAGAGACTGGCGAGCTACACAGGGCACAACTTCCTCTCATCCATTGGAATTATGGTAACCAGATATACGTACCCCTGCTGGTACATAAAAATGGTGGGAACAACACTGGATTAACAGATCAATTTATGGGCCTGAACAAACTAAATTGGAATTTTGAACAAAGTAGGGCACATTTTCAGCTGGTAAGAACCACTTCTGCAACCACAGTTTGTAGAAAAATGTCTGCTGGAAAAGTCCTGTAAAACAAAGTGTATATATAGCCAGTTGCTTTCCGTTTAGAGGACTTTACTTTAAATAGAACAGGGCAGTGTTGTGTGTTAGCTTGTCTTTACAAACAGCTGTTACCCAAGCTTATTATACATTATCACAGTATGAAAGTATTATAAGGACTTTTGAGTTTATTAAAGACTTAAATCTTCTCTGCTGTCTCCATATATCATAATATTTCCATATCAAGCTGTTGCTGATTTGTAATTATTACACTCAAATGAGCAGGTAAGATAATTAAATTGTTATGAGTTATTTTTATGATGGTGATTTTATGATGATATTATATTGCCGTTTAGAGCTTCCATCCTAATGAATGTAATAACACTGTTAGTGGTGGTCTGACTAAGTTCTAACTCATTTAAAAACTAGCATTTTTCTGAATGTTTTTTAATAAGATATACATCCAAAGTTTGTTACAGAGATGAATAATGTATTAAACCATGCATTATATGTAGGCCATTCTTATTCCATGCACCTGGGTTGTTAACACAGTCAGACAGGCCTTGGCAGACAGGCGGGCAGCTCACAAGGAGTTGGTTTAGTGAGGTTACATGCAGTAAAATGGCACTTGGCGTGGGGAACCTCAAGAAGAAACTAAATGCATTTTAGAAAGTAATCAACAGAAAGTAATCACTGTCCCTTCTCAGTCCTTGATAACCTCTCCAGAGTAGAGCTCTGGTGTAATGCTGGGAGAACTGGTTAACTATACCAGGACCACAGTGGTGGAGCAGACCCATTTTCCCAGCCCACTACCAGGCATCTGTAGCCGGCACGGACGGGCTGTTATTACCCCTTGAGCCAGATGTGGCGAGTCAGCCTCACAACGTTTCTTTTAAAGAGACTTTGAGTAGAAAATGCTCCATTAATTATGTTTTTGTAATGTTTTCAATAATGTGTGTGAATATTGTAAATACAAATGTTTACATTGTCTTCCAGCTTTACCTTTGGGTGTAAAGGGAACAATGTATAGTTTAATATCCTTGAGCCATGTTGAGAAAGCACAGTGGATCTCACAAACAAATGCCTTTGTCACAAGGTCGTTGACATACCAATTACACAATGTCCTCAATAAAATGTATTGTCTGTTCTACCCAATCCCCACTCTGCAATAATGGGCTGGTCTGTGAGACAGTCATAAAGCGTTTCTGGGAAGAAACCAACTCTTGTTGGCAGGGGAATTCTCGGAAATACTAAGATAAGTATGACAGGGGGCATGTGTGACAAATGTGTGCTTCAGTCCCAATCCCATTGAGGGACCTGGTGAGGTAAGTCGGCTTTTGAGGTTAGCTAGACATACCTATTAAAACTGCAGCATAAAGCCTGACTCCATCTGGCTTCAGAGTAGGTGGTCTGTGCCAGTTTGTGAGAAACACCAGAAATCTTATCAGACCAGAGGGCTTTGCTAACCTTTCCTGGAAGCAGGACTAGGCTGTATGAACTGTCTTCAACCAAGCAAGATTCAAATACTGAATATAAATTAAGTGTATCTATCTATTAAGAGATTGATCATATATTTTAAATAGTTTTGAGTACCTTTTTACTGTAGTTGTAGTTTTCTAATACAGACACGTATTTATCTTCTGCAGGTAGTTGTGACTTTGACTCAGGTGAATATAAATGAACTGCAGTATGTATGCTCAGCCACTAGGTTGTATAACTGAGTGTCCATTAGAAGTGTGGTTGTGGAGGTGCTAACATGATAGGACACAGAACACCTCACCGCTACCTCAAGCTTATTCAGGCTTGGTCATGTTGGTTTTGCAGCTGAGACGGGTGGGGGTGGGGTAGGAATATCACTGCAGTCAACGAACAAATTGAATTGCCTTGAAGTTGAAAGACATCTGTAGGTCATGAAATGTATTCAAGTGAAATTTACACAGTGGAGCGGAGAGCAATGCTTTGATGGAGATTCAGCCATGGGAAATTAATTACATTTACTAATTTGTATGTTAAAATATTGTCACAGCTCAGATGCCAAGAAGGGTATTGACATGTTTCAAAGTAGGTTACAGTACATTGTGGAATTACAGTATATTGTATTGTCTGGAATGACATGATACTTAACCACAGGCCAAGTGTTTAGTTGTACTGCAAACACAGCCAAATAAATTTTGATCCTCACAAGTTGCGCTGGATTCTTTTTTGTCCTCATGCAGAAGAGTTTGTTTTTAGAAATGAGTAATCCCCTTTGTCTCTGGTTATGACAGCATTCTGCATGGTCGCATTGAAAAAAAGATACTCGAAATACAACTCACAAAATAAAAGTCCGGTTTATTGTCAAACAACAAACTTCTCACATACATCAAAACAGGCCATCATAAAACTAAAACAAATCGCTGACAAAACCAAAATAAGGAAAAAGAAAAGAGGCTTCTCTTCTTTGGCCTTCCCCTCCCATACAAACAAACTACTTATGGTACAGCTAGAGTACATACATTAAATTTACTGGAATGCTCCGAGTTCAACGGCTGAAGAGGTTTCGTTTACTTTATCTTGTCTCTTTACATGTTTTTCTGTTGAGATTATAACATGGTCAACCAAGTGAAATATTTTTTGTAAAGCACCGATTTGGTCTAGGGAGATAACTGCCAAGAGAACAGGCCCCCCCCCCTCCCCTAACAATATGTACAAAAATATAAAATGTAAATAAAAATACAAACAAATTCTCCTTTTGTGTTTTGTTGACGTTGTCGAAAAAGTTGAGCTGTATTCCGCATCGCTGTGGATTCCTCTAGAAAATGTCCTCGCAGTTGTGGGGGAGGGGGGGAGGAAGGGGGGAACAGTGTGTGTGGACATGATGTTGAACTCTACTTGCTAATGACCATGGTTTTTTGTTTGTTTTTTTTTATCTTTTTTTTTTTAGTCCTCCAAGTCTCTCCACCTCCAACACGAAAAGGTCAAAGGTGAAGAACCAGGAAGTTTTTCAGCAGGGTGGGTGGAGGGGGGACAAACGCATCAATCATCATCATCGGGTTTCGCCTTCTTGGTTTTGACGTCGTCCTGATGCACAGAAGAAACTGGTTTACTTACAAACACAAACTTGAGACCAAGACATCAGGTCAGGATCAAGACAGCACAAAAAAGGGTAAAAGTTCATGGTGTTACCTCATCATCCTCATCATCCTCCTCAGCCGCCCTTTTTGTGCCTCCATCAATCTCATCATCATCATCCTCATCGTCTTCCTCATCACCTGTATAAGTAAGGAAAACCTAGTTAGCCAATGCAACGGTAACTTCATATTGATATTCTGAGCTGATTTAACCCAGCACTCTATAAAGCAATAGAAGGCCTTTAACACACCTTCGCCGTCATCCTCCTCATCTTCCTCGTCCACCTCTTCCTCGTCTTCCTCATCTATCTCTGGCTCACCATTCTCCTCATTCTCCTGGGGACAGGAATTAAGTAGATAGTGTTTGACTTTCACGATAAAGATAGGTTACCGCAGCTGTAAAAAACAGCTTTAAATGGACAACATACACCAATGTGTGCAGTAAGTGGTTACCTTGCCATTGGTGGCGGCATCTTTTCCATTTTCCTTCTCCTCTACGAGCTTCTTCTCTTTCAGGTCCTGCCAGAGATTAGAAGTGTCAATATCACATTTCCTTCCTTAAATGTAAATCAAGTCTATGTGGCTGCTGTTTTAATCAAATAAAAATACCTACTATCTTCTCCACACTCATTGTATAAAACTAATTGGAATCCACTTATTGTTACTTATTCCCCAAATCTCAAAGTCAATTGAAAGCTTTTTATCTACAAGCTACTCATCAACTTCCCCCACCCGCCCACTACATTCAGTTTAATGTGTTGTAATATGATACTTTGATGTGACTAGGGCGCTCTGGGTAGTGTAGTTCGATGGGTTTTGTCAGCACCATATGTCACAAGACACGCCCGGGGAAAACACTGCAATACCCAGGGTTCATAGCTCAATTTAAATAGAAGCACAGCACCAGCAGCGAGGCTGCCGATATAACAGAAGCTTTTAAAGGACAAAAGACGACGACACATGGCACCAAAAGACGTACTCCATTGTTATTAAAAGATATATAGTTGCCCAAACAGGACAGAAAATACACCGCGCCTGCCTCGTAGCTTCTTAAACACAGGAAATAAATGTCTAATTTATAATATGAAAGCTGCTTGCTGTTCTATTTTTAGCTGAGCGCACAAACGGCCCTCCGTTTCCTCGTTTTGTCGATCCAGGCTGTTCTATTATCGCGCACGCAAACACACACACACCTAAAACTGATAGTTTTATTGAATCGTTTACATAATCTTTTCAGCCATTAAGCCCTTACATTTATCAATACCTTCTACACGCGAGCAGAAAGCTTAGTTCAAGTCTGCTACGTGCGTCTCTGAGAACTTCGTCGCGTTCTGCTCACCTCCATTTCACCGTGCGTAAAAATGCGCTTGTGCGTAAAATGCACTCCTACAACTAAACAATCAATAACGGCTAGAAAAGTATACTACCGCGTTAAATGTTAACGTTAATTAACTTGTAATTCAAATAAACAACAAACACACACACAAGCCTTTAGAAGCAGGACGAGGCTCCGCGACTCACAAAGAGCTTAATCACATCACACCTCCAAGCAGGCGAACGAGTCCACAGTATAGTGCACGGAAAAAGTAGGCTGCACAAACTTTCCCACCAAAACGCGCGAGAAAATCGTGTTATAGAATTTCGTGAACTCACACGTTAAGTAAAGCCAAGGTAAAAAAGGTGTTGGAACTCGAGCTCAGACCACAGCTCTCCGTGAACCAGTCCGACGCCAGTCGAGCAGTCAACCCACCGGTCTATTATGGTAAATAATCCGGATCGCCTCATGACATAGGTCCGCTGTTCTGAGTGTAAAAGGAGGCAAATAACACCGACGGTGGGTGTCAGAAAGTTGACATTGGACTGAAATACGCACGATGTTGAGCGCTAGTCCATTCAAACGAGCCCGTCGGGCAGGCTCACGACCCGGGGAACATAACCTGTTATAACCAACATCAAGTCCCGCTCCCGGCACCAGCTCCAGCACCACCGGGACCGACAACAGGAATAACAATTCCGACAAATATTAAACTAAATGTTAACGGAAGGTGTAATATTTATGCTTTACACTTGCCCGTCAATAATAATTTCATTAGACGACTGTAGTAGCGGATAATGTGTTAAAAACATATTAAAGCTTTGCCGAAATGGATTTGTGCGACATTTCACGCGCGAAATAGCAGTTTCGACATGATATATATTGCATTGAGAGGGGAACTAACACGCTTGTATAAACAAAGAACCCGCGCAGACTGTTACACCGGACAATGAGAGACAACGATGGTAAACGCAACCTATAAGCATTATGCGGTCGCGAGACCACTCGTTACATTATATGATGTTCCATCACTGCCTTCAGTAGCATAACGTAAGATGCGAATATATCCGTTCTTTACGCGCGAAGTTGCCAACGTTCGCACATAGAAGAGCCCGAATGAGCGCGAAGCGACGAGGGACACGGTTTTTTTTTTTTAATCTAGGTTACAGCCTAAAAAAAAACCTCATTCCGTACAAAGGCTACAGAAAGGATTTCCACACGGTTCAAAGCCATCTTACCTTGGCAGAGATATCCGAGCCTGAGTCCACTTGTGTGTCTGCCATTGTTTAAGTTTAATGAAATAACGGACGGTTGAAATTAAAGGTTGAAGAAAGTAAATCCCTTTTCTAGGCTATGGAACAATCACTATAATGTTGTGCCAGTGGCCAACGCTGGAGACGGCCGAGGCTTTAATATAGGTTTGTGGGCGGAATAAAGGGGCGGCCAGGGCGACGTGATTGGCCAGCAGCTCCACAGAGGTGTGTGCCTCGCGCGTTGGAGTGGAACAATGGACAGAATTTCTAAACCCAGAGGACACACCTCCCTGTCCCTTCTTCTACAGTACAGTCGGATTTAAATCCCACAAAACTATAGAAATGTGTACAATTTAAATTATATTTGATTTTAGCCCATCGAAGAAGACAATGAATGTGTTTAGAGAGAATTGCGCGCAAACAAGACAACAAGACAGAGCGTCAGTTAACTTCGCATTACAATTTGATTGATTAATGTTGATCTCGACAATTCAAGAGGCAACTAGCGACGGTTTCTTCCACCCACCGACGACGCCAGGGAATTAGAGCAAAGGATTTGCGCACGTAAATAGCAATATATGATATGATTACTAAAACGTAATATGCAAAGACTTTATTAGGCAGCTCCTGTGCTGGAATATGTCAGTTGCGTGAACAAATACAAAGACATAATGAGGGTAGATGTGGATCGCCAAAGCGGTGTCACATAGCCCTTGATCGTCGAGCGCACGTACGCCCCTCCTCTTCTCTACCATGTTTGAAACTCCCTCTCCAGCGCTCCACTGACTTCAGTATATGCGCACTTGCCACCCGGCGCTCTTATATAATAGCCTATCAATTCGTGCGCCAAGGTCGATCCAAATACACATGCACACACATGATCTGCCAGCAAAAAAAAGTAAACACTAAAAAAAAGATACAGTTGTTCTCTCAAGACAATATTCGTGTGTTTAGACGTGTTCAGGGAGGGTTGCAGTTGGCTACAGTGCACGTGGCCTCATTTCCTCATTTCATCTATTGTTCGAGCCCACAAGAAATGTACGTCGTGAAAAGAAAGTGCGAGACGGGCATGCAATGAAAGTGCGAAGTGCAGAAATAATAAAGTGCTCATGGATTCACGCGCCTTCTAATGAAACACACGGGCAAACACACATCTTCCTTACCGAATTTAGAACACATGGCTTTTAAAAGCTGAATGTGTGTTGGACAAAGCGGCAAAACAGCCGACATTAGTCTCTCGGGTGGGGGATGGGAGCAGACCGTGTGGAACAGCACAAGTAACCCACATTCGCATTCTACTCTGGTGACGCAGTCGGTGGCAGAGAATATCTCCGATTGGTCCAGAAAGTGGGAATAATACAGCTTTGACGAATTGTGCGAAGCTATTGGAACCAACGCTTGTCAATCAATTATTAGAGGTGATCTTGGTTTTGCGCAAATACAGGAAATGGATCTGGATTGTGGAGTATTATCGTTTCGTTTTTGGAATATTAACCTAGTATAAAAAATAGATTTATTCAAACTTCCCGAGAGCAATAATAAAAATAAAAATACTAATAACTTATTTCATATGTCACCTAAAACAAAGTGTTTCAAAGTTGATGGTAGACTACATCAATAAGTTAACTTATGAAATCAAAATAGGGGAATCATATAAGTTGAAGGTGTACTCTTCGATGTCTGTGTGACATTCCCCTTGTGGTCAAAGCTAATGCTATCAAAGTTGTTTTGGTGTGAAACTCAGAGAGTGCATGCCCTCCCCACACCTGAGTAGCTGACCCTCTATTCTCCCCATACAGTGATATGTGCACCTTCTCTCCCCCTACCCCACAGTCTCATGCACTGTGTGGTGGACAGTTGTGTTTCAAAAGATAAACAGTGAGCTGGGAAGGAAATGTGGGTTCCTGCTGTGCAATAACACAATCAAATAATTCAAAATAAGCCTAAAAGGTAGGCTACAACAACTAAAATGTTTCAATGACGAGAAGAGAGGCGCATTTCAGAGTAGCAATCAAACTAAAGAATACAAAGGTTTTAAGGGGTTAAAAGTATTGTAAGCCACTTCATTCTGCAGTGTTTGATAGGGCTGTTTTAGTCACAGGACCTAGGAAGAGTGAGAAAAATTAATAAAAGTCATTTTAATAATAATAAAAAGAAAACTTATTTAAAGAGCACCTTTAAAAACAGAGTTCACAAAGTGCTTTGACAGTAAAACAAACAATAAATGCCTTGCCCAATGTTAACAGTCTGGAGTCTAGTCCATATGAGGTGACACTGTGATACACTAACCTATGCTATGCCAGTGCATTAAATGTCATTCTTATGGTCTACAACTGCAGGGCTTTGGTACGGGTCACAAATACAAGCAAACATGGCAGAACTTCATTAACAATAGAAAAGTTAGATAAGAACAGAGTTATCACCCGCCCATAGTGGCGTTATAAATAAAGCCATTGGCTGGAATGAACTGATATCAATCGGAGGAAGGTTACAGATTCATTACAAGTAAATATTTTCAATTGAAATACCAAACGTCTCTTGATTTTTCACCTCTGCAGAATTATACATACACTAAACATTCTACATACAAGCATTGGTGTATTGGTTGAAAACATGCTATCTGTTTAAAATAATAAATAGTCCTTGTTGACTAGGTGTATCGTTGAAACACATGTAAATGTTAACGTTGATGTTAATAGGGCCTTACTCTCAACTCTTCCATTCCCTCACTCAGCTTGACTAGTTTTTAGCATGTTTCAGAACTGTGCCATACTAGAGACAGTCTCAGAGCTGGGGGTGATGTTACACATAATATATTCTGTAGTTTAATATGTAATAAATCCATGTCACTGTATGTGTGCTAGTGCTGGGCAATGGCAGCATGACTGAGTGTTGAAGTCAATGTGACAGATCCTAATAATATGCAGTACTGGTAATGGTCACCAGATGACTGTCTCCAACACAGTAACTGACTGTCAGAAGGAAGGCAAATCAACGAGGAAGGTCGACAACTTATTTGTAAAAAGAAATACATAGCTGATCATTATATTCCATAAATGGATATAGTCTCAATGGATCATTTCACTTTTTCTAAGCTCTCACTCAGAATGGTGGACAACAGCATATAATGTGTTTTAAGTGTGTGATTTCACAAGTTATGTACATATACAACATTAACCCTCGCACTGTCCTATGGGTCAAAATGACCGGTTGCACTTGCCAGTAGCGGGCAGCAACCACAACACGGACATATGACATTCCGTGGTTTGCTTCCCCTGCTGCTAGTCTGCTGAAATGCCTTAGGACAGTGGGAGGGTTAAAGTGATTCTGTGATTTTCTACCACTACCGTAACACTGATGTAACACTAAGCGCACCAGCATCTCAGACCCAAACAAATGCTTCATGGGCCGGCTAACAAAGAACAGAGGAGCTCGGATTACAACACACACAGAGGGAGTGTGTCAATCTCTGCTCAGGGCGCACTTGCGCCACTATATCTTTACATTTGTTTGCTGCTATAATAATGTTTAAAATATCATATAAACTACCTTTAATAATGTCTGATGTATTTTATTGTCTGAAAATGTAAGTACATTTAAAGGTAGAGTTAGGGATGCTGGAGAAAGATTGTTGATATTTGAATTCGATCAAATAAAAATGTATAACACTTCCTTAATTTGATTGACACGTGCGACGACCAACTACGTAACAAGCAAGTTGGACATTAAACGTACACAGAGGAATTCATTGGGAAACTTAACGACACGACTCTGGCAGTTTGCAGGTCTTGTAAATCTGTTAAATACGTAGGCTAATGTTATTGCTTAAATAAATTGAAAAATGTAAACAAATAAATAAAATACTGCACAAGCATTGCAGCGGAATTACGGCTACAGACTTGTGAGTGAAGATGCTAAAAGCCAATGACAATCGACTTCCTCACTTCCGTGAGGACATGCTGTGGGGCTTACAGGGGTCTATGTATCAGATGTTCAGCACAGAGTTGCTTATGTGACATAGTGCTAACAGACGGAAGAGGCTGAGTCTATGATAAATTAGGTTGCAATTAGCCTACAGATCATTATATCCTAGCTGATCCTAAATTAATGTAAATAGACCTACTCACTGTAGTCTAGTCCTATAGAATGTATAGTATGTATAATACATTGGCTGCAAATCATAGGCCATAGGTGATGGTTAATTTGTCTGACTAAACCTCTCCTTAGGCTGAACCAGGGCAATCCAGAGGTACACAGCAGCTCACATTACCTCCGGGTATATGTAGTCTAGCAGATGAACAGACAGCACTCCCAGACATAAGCTCAAAACTCACATTTAAGGTGTATATGCTGCCCTTACCAACCATACCAGTTTCTCTGGTTTCAGTATAACCTAATGAGCTTTTGCAATAACATTTCGATTGGCATGATGGGAAAACTGTAGCCTATTTGTCACATTAGTCACATGAATCCAAAGTCCTTTACTGTAATAAATAAAATAAAAACAATAGAATACATAGCCTATGGTAAAATAGCATAATGCTTAGTTTATAACTTTTTAAAAGTTTACTAGACTTTAAAATATAAGTTTGCATTGTAAATGTGGTTGATAAATGCATTTCAATGACAGCTGGTCAGTGTGTCGATGTCAGACTTTATATTGGGCTTGCGCCCACATAGTTCTTTGCTTGCGCCCTCTAGTGAGCCTTTGGCAGTATGGCACGAGCCAATAAGGAAACTGGCTTTCTTCTTGTTAGATGATATATGCCTATACACTTTATGGCTTTTCATCTTTTACACATTACGCATTGGTCCACGTTTGTAGACCTATTAGACCATGTCTGTGTATGAGGGTGTCCAATATTCTATATGCACGTGACTGCACATGCCTGTACGTGTCTATGGATTGTTTGCATGGAGCTGGTGTTGTGTGCTGTCACATCGTAGACTAACGGTGATATGAAAGTGTATCCTGTGTTTGTGGTTTGAAAAGTAAGAGGAAGTACCGAGGCTCAGGTTCCTCTCTGCACATGTTCAGCTCATGTCACAGCACAAACATCAGTTTGAATGTATTGCTTCTTAACATGAGAGCTGGGACCCCAAGCAGTTATATCCTGCAACCCTGAAGGTCTTATAGGAGCTTTTAAAGTGACTAGCTCAGTTTGTTGATATGTACAGTATACAGTATAATAATTGATTGTGGAGTATTGGGATGAAACACTTTAATATACAAGATGATATTAATACCGAACCCCTCTGTCTTGTCTTATATTTATGTGAGCTTCACTTTCAGGCCTCCTCATGTTGTTCTGCCTGTGGCAAAGCTGTGTGTGAGTGTGTGTGTGTGTGTGTGTGTGTGTGTGTGGTGGCGTGGTGTAGTCTAAATGTTTTGTGTTATTGGTTCTCTCTCTCCCTCTCTCTCTCTCTTTCTCACTGTCTCTCGCTCTCTCTTACTCTTGCTCTCTTTAGCCAGGTCACATTTAGTCAAAACCATGACGCTATACTAAACTTCCATTACTGTAATGATTTATCAAATATGAATGAAGTAGAATGATAATTAAATATTTATTGTGATATATATCATGTTCTCTCACGTTCCCCATCTCACATGATTCAGTGTTAGCTCCCTCAGCTCACTCTCTCTCTCTCTTCCTCTGCTTTGTAATTCTTTGTCACTCGCTTTGACTCAACCCGCCTCTGGTAGTGACTCCTCTCTCTCTCGCTCTCTCTCTCTATTGATTGCCTGGCCAGGGCACTATGACTGAAGTATGACATTACACAAGGTGGAAAGAGAGGGACAATATTTTTGGACTCTCCTTCAGCTATGAAAACATTTGTTTGTATGTACATACAGGTGGATACAGTTTGGTATAGTAAGTAATGTTAGACAATACCAAGATTTCTGAAGATTTTTTACCTGTTACTGTAACTGGGACATATATATGTGCATGTATGTGTTTGTAGGTAAAGTTTATAATAGAGCACTGTGTGTGTGCGTGTTTGTGTGTGTGTGTGTGTGTATGTGTGTGTGTGCACACCAGTGTGTGTGCAGGTTTTATGAGGCCGTAGCCCAAGGCTCAGTATTTAGCAGCAGAATGATATTTGAGGACAAGCTGAGACAGTCTTAGGCTCGTTGCTCAGAACCAAAACAGCAATTCCCAGGCACCCTGATACTGGCTAACAGCTTGGCTTACACACTGACCAACATGAGAACTAATCTCACACATACAATATTTATTTGTACACATTCTACTGTATGCACATACAGAGATATTAATTTGAGTAAAAAGTCGCTTTTTCGGTGTCTTTGTGTGTGTGTGTGTGCATGTGTGTGTGTAGGGGGTCTCAATATCCACTCGTTTGTGGTTGTGTTGTTACTCAGATATTCAGTTATATATTACGCTGTCCAATTATTATTCATGATAAAAGTAATACGGTACTTTGATATATTAATGAACTAATGTGGTCAAGTTAATCTAATCCATTTAAAAACTTCTGCATTATAAGTAGCCTTAAGACGCTCTTGTGCTGTAGATTGCAAAATCAAGGGTTTATCACAGGAAGTACATTCTATATCCTACCCTGATGGAGGTCCAAATATGTGTAATCGGTGAATGGACATGAAGGCTCTGTCAAGTGTGCCTTTACACCCCAAACCCCCCGAACCATCACTTACTCTACACCCTGTTATATTCAGATGAAATTATATAATTTTTATTCAACTCAACTCTTGTAACTAACCAATACATATATTTATTGTACATTACAGTGGGGTTACATCTGACACAAACAAGCATAATTACTTTTAAAAAAAGAAGCTCTGTCTTTTATCTGAATATCAATCCATCCACCCATCAAAAAGCAGCGATGAGAGGCCATCGAACCCCAACTGCTCCCCACCACGACTGGTGGAGACCAACTCCCACCTAAAACGAGTCTGATTTACTGCCGAGAATTCCTGCACAACTCTCACTTTGGGCATAGAGGGACTGGATTGCCCTCAAAAGGGACCCCCTAACCCCATACTCCTGCAGCACCTCCCACAGTATCTCCCGGGGGACCTGGACATGCGCCTTCCCCAGATCCACAAAACACATGTAGACTGGAAGGGCATACTTCCAGGCCCCCTCCAGGATTCTTGCAAGAGTAAAGAGCTGGTCCATTGTTCCACGATCAGGACGGAATCCGCATTGTTGTTCTTCAATCTGAGGTTTGCCAATTGTCCGAACCCTCCTCTCCAGCACCTTGGAATAGACTTTATCAGGGAGGCTGAGTAGTGTGATACCCCTGTAATTGGCCCACGATCTCTGGTCCCGCTTTTTGAAGAGGGGAACTACCACCCTAGTCTGCCACTCCTTTGGCACTCGATGTTGAAGAGGCGTGTCATTCAAGACATCCCCTCCACATCCAAAGCTTTTAGCATTTCTGGACGGATCTCATCAATTCCCTGGGCTTTGCCACTATGGAGTTGTTTGACTACTTCAGTGACCTCCCCCAGGGAGGGGCCTCCACCAGATGTTCCCAGTTCACCTGCACTACCCATTTGGGCTTACCTGGTCTTCTCCCATCCCTTGACCTAACTCACCACCAGATGATCAGTGATCAGTTGACCACTCTGCACCTCTCTTCAGCTGAGTGTCCAAAACATGCGGCCTCAGATCAGATAATACGATCACAAAATCAATCATCGACCTTTGGTTTAGGGTGCTCTGGTACCATGTACACTTATGAGCATCCTTATGTTCAAACAGGGTGTTTGTTATAGACAGTCCATGACTAGCACATAAATCTAACAACAAATGTCTGCTCGGATGTGGATCAGGGAGGCCATTCCTCCCAATCACACCTCTCCAGGTGTCTTCATCATTGCCCACATGCACGTTGAAGTCTCCCAGTAGAACTATAGAGTTCCCAACTAGAGCCCCATACAGGACTCCATTCAGGTTCCCCAGCAAAGCCAAATACTCTGAATTGCTGTTTGGTGCATATGCACTGACAACAGTCAAGAGATTATATTGTGCAGTCCGCTAGCTGTCTGTTCTGTGTGTGTGCTGAAAGTTAATCTGGTGTTTCTGCCTTGGCTGTGTAAATGGGAACCCAAACAAATTGGTGTGGACCACACCACACAATGCATTAAAGTACCTTACAAAGTATCAATGATGTAGTACTTGAGACTGGTCACTTTTTTACAGTTTTTCTCAATTGTTTACACACAAATACTGGTACTTGAGACACAATGACCACAACATGTAATTAATGCGTCAACCCCCTGAACCAATTCTGCTAAACAAAGCACAATTCCTGCTTTAAACTCAATTTGCAGATCTAAAACACACTTTTGTCAAAACACTACACACAATTCTCTGCATTTGGCACAATTTTCATAAAGAAAATCTCTTGTATTCACAAAGAACACACTGCCATTCAAATATGCACAATGACTCATCACATGGGCAAACACCTGTCACACAGTTTTACAATTAGCAATCAGAGCTTTAGCATCAAAGGCCAACAGGTGAGCTCCTGTTTTGGAGCAATGGATGCCAAAATTGGAAACAGAGCCAGAGCCAGAGGAATGAGGGTAAGAGGAGGAGGACGGGGAGGACGAGGACGAGGACGAGGAAGGCCAAGGACCGTAATCTCTGATGAGATCCGAGCCACTTTTGTTGACCATGTGGTCAACCATGGTCTAACAATGAGGGAGGCTGGGCAAAGAGTACAGCCAAATTTGAGCAGGTACACTGTAGCATCCATCATCCGGACTTTCCGAAATGAGAATAGGTAAGAAATCTACTCTCACTAGAAAATTGCAGTGCTGTATATCAATACAGTATTCAATGAGTACAGTAGTACAGCAGTGCATGTGGACTGTTCTGTAGGACTGTAAAAATGTTACACTATAATGTTTCAAGTGTTTGGGAAATGTATTCCTACTTTGTATTCCTACACAGTATTTACAGTATTTTACATTTTACAGTATTTTATTTTATTATACAGTATTTGTTTGCAGAACTGAAAAATTACCAACTCAAGGTGGTCGGGAACATCTTCTGTCTCCTGAACAGGAAACTGAAGTCATGAACATGGTACTAGAAAATAACTCCACAACATTATGGCAAATACAGAGAAAAATTATAGAAAACAATGAGATATTTCAAAATATTGATAGGGTAAGCTTATCAACACTGGACCATGTGATGCGCAGAAATAATCTGAGGATGAAGCAGGTCTACAGGGTGCCATTTGAACGCAATTCAGAAAGAGTCAAAGAATTGCGATATAACTGCAAGTGAGTCCTATACAATCCCACAATTGATGCATACTCTCAACACTGTACAAATTATAAATATTTCAGTATTGTAATCATAATGATTGTGCTTTACAATAGTGACCACTCCATGTCTATTTCTGATATTTACAAAGCCAGGGCTGTGTAGGAGAACACATTGTTTTTCAGTGCACACACAGAACGAGCAGCTAATAGACAAAAGGGGAGATATTTCCTGAATTTGAAAAGTGTATTAGCTTACAATTCACTGTAAAAATTATAGGTTCCTCAAATATCTATAAGGATACTCAAGGAACCTTTAAGGAGCTTCCAGAAACCCTTTACATGAACAGTGTTGGACAGTAACTAGTTACTAGTAACTATTTAGTATAGTAATTATCTATACTTTTACAGAGGGCATTGTAATGAGAAATATATTTGAAATGGCTATTATGACATGTTCAGCCTGCTATGGGGCACAGTATAATGTGATCATATATGTTACCTCAGTTGTAATGGTTTATTTGGGAAAAAGCATTATGATCATTAGTCAATCTGTAGTAGAGCTTTAATCGGGCCTGGAAAGTTGAACCTGACATGGACCAAGCACAAAACAATTCTGTCAGATCCCCAACCGAACGCGCACGTGTATGGCTTTCTGAAGCCCGAACCGATTACAGCCAGATATTTTAATAGAACTATCCCAGGCGGTGTCCATACTCTGCTTATCACTGTGCGTATCAGATGGCGGAGAGCTCTAGATTGTGCTGCTAACTCATTTGGTACTACATGGTATATAGTAGTGTTTCTCAACGTGGGCGGTACCGCCCCCCAGGGGCCGTTGAGACGACGAAGGGGGGCGCTGGAATCAATATTTAGGAAAGGGGGGCGCTGAGCTTCTCTTGGGGGGCGTTTG
>JAODUH010000009.1:483304-497393 GCA_027564835.1 Typhlichthys subterraneus | reverse complement strand
CTGCTGTTGGAGGGTGCGCGCGCATCCACATCAGCTGCTGTTGGCGGGTGATTAGGGAGCGCTTGATTTAATATATAGCAGTTTTCTATGAGCAGAGCACGTATTTTAAACATCAATATGGCAGTCGATCATGATAATTTAATCTTGAGAAGCCAAAATCGTAATCGCGATCGATATTCGATTAATTTTGCAGCCCTACCCTCACCTATGGTCATGAAGGGTGGGTCATGACCGAAAGAACAAGATCACGGATACAAGCGGCCGAAATTTATTTTCTCAGGAGGGTGGCTGACGGTTTTCTGTCACTGTCCTATCTTGTCAGATTTTTCTACTGTAGAGCAAAAATTATAGTTATCCGTCACTGCAGTAAAGTGAACGTGATTGTGACAAGACCGTCTCGCCTGCCAAATTTTACATTGTGCTGCCCACGTCTGTGTGCAGTTACGTTTGATCATACGGTCTCGCCAGCCGGCCTAAACACTGTGCTGCAGCCTGCACACTTATGTGTGCAATTACGGTAAATCATACACTGGCAGTTTTTAAATTTAAATTATACCACTAACGTTGTCGCCTCGTTTCGTCAACGAAAATACATCTTAAATTTAGTCTTAGTTTTTATTATCAGTGATCTATTTTCGTATCGTTAACGTCTTGTTTTAGTGAAAAAGGGTCGTTGACTAAATATTTTAGTCAACGAAATTAACATTGCCCTCAACCAGTCTGTGGGAGCCTGAATCTAAATTGCATCTCCCTCCAGCACTGTAGGATATTACGTTCTACTCCAAAATTGGCTATGAAATACACACACTACAAGACCATTGCATATTAATTATGTATTATGCAATAGTCCAATTGTGTGTGTAGGCTGAGGTTGGGTGTGCAGGACGTGCATCGGAGGCTGGTAAACAGGACATAGGCCTACCTCTGAGGATCCTCTCCTCGTGACAGCGCAGGAAGTCCCAGATTCGCACGGTTCCATCATCCGAGCAAGTGGCAAATTTATTATCCGTGGGTGAGAAACTGAAGACACAGGCATGGAAAGGCAAGAAGAGGAAGACTATCAACAATGTAGGAAGACACAGCCAGGCTCCTAGGCTTCACAATAGGAGCAGCTCAGAGATCTAATCATTAACATTAAAGACCATTCATGAGTAATGCGCAATTAGTAATCAACAACACAGCTATTACTGCATATTATAAACTACAGCTATCAGGGCTAATCGATTAGGCCACACAGATGACAATTTGTACCAAACAACTGCATTCAAGAAAATGATTAAAGAAATGAAAGTTAAACTAACCAAATAATCCATCTTCTACAATCAACAAAAAAAGCTCTCCACTTCTATTTTACTGTAAAGGCCAATTAAGTTCACAATAGACAAAGTAGTAAACAAGCCCCTTCAAAGCCATAACAGCCATTACATAAGCCCCACCCCCCACAAAATAAATAGCTTAATCTGCCGTCTTCCTCATTATCCTATATTCTTCCTCTTTTACAGTAAATACTGCATTTTACTTCCCTGGGGCAACTTAATTGGATGTAGGGTTTATCAGAAAAAAAAAGGCTGAAGACCAGCAAACAGTAATACTAGGGGGACTAATATCAACTAAATGTACACAAATCAATAAAAAAAATCAAATGTACAACATTTTTTTATAGCACGTGAAATTATATTGCAATGGTGAAGGAAACATCTGAAAGCATATTTTCTGATTTGGAGCAGTCTTTAAAAGGTGGGAAGATTTCAAATGCTCTGTATTAAACTGTAGGTGACTTTCCATGTACTAATCTAAAAGAAAAAAAAAAAAAAAAAAGTGTTCTCAAAAGAAAAAAATAAATAGAAATGCAATCTACACCTACCCAGAATCACTAACCAGGTTGATTCAAACTTAATAGCACCACCACCTGGCATTTTAGTGCTACAGCAGACATTAACAAGCCAAGAATGAGAAAATCAGAATTCCAGCACATGCAACAAGACCAGGCAACTCATTCTCAGTGAGACCCATGTGGTTTTCACTAAAACCCAACAACATAAGGCCAAACACCAAGATGCGTTTTTTTTTTCTTTCATTCATATATATACATTCATATATATATATATATATATATATACACACACACACATATATACAATATATACATACACACACACATATATACACATACATACACATATATACACACACATATATACACATATATACATGTATACACACATATATATACACACACACACACACATATATATATATATATACACACACACAAATAAAATTGCTTAAAGCTGTATAATGACAGACATGTTGAAAGAAAGGTGTTTTGCTGGATGTATAATATTTAATGTCTTTATTAATCTTTTCCCTCTTGAGTGACCCCTACTGAAAGCAGCATGAAACACAAGGTTGTTTTATTTGACATGGTCTCAGAAAGAGGTGAACCAAGGTTCTAAGGGGAGAGATGATGCAACTTTTGTGGTGAGGTGAAGAACATTTTAATGTAATGTCTGCCATCCTACTGAAGTTGCCATGACGCGTTTATAGCAGGGAAAACACAGCTAATGTGCGGAGGTCCATGAGCAACAAAACGTACTGAAAACTGACCTTCAAACAAACTGCGCGTTTGTGTGGCCAAACAATACACTAGGTGTTCTCTTCAATGTGTGTGTAGGACAACACTCCCCGAGGAGCCATTTCCATACATCAAGTTTGACTTTATTAATTTTATTTGGGTATCCCTGGACTCCATTTTATTATAAGTTCGCTAAAATCCTCAACTAATCTTTATTGGTGAAGGCTGAAACCCTGTGACTTTATTGGTTATCGTTACAATCCTCCACTCAACTTTATTTGTCAAACTGCATCCCATAGGGCTCAACTGTGGAAACCAGTATTTAACTTATATAAATAATTTTATTCAACAAGACTTTAAAAACAAAATCAACCTTTTCTGTACAAAGGAATGATATTTCAATAGAAATCAAGACAACACAGGTCATCAGCCACAGGAATGACAGCAATAATAGGAGGAATATCAGAAATAGATCAATGCAGTGTTGCAACAGCACACACTTACACCTATCATTTATAAGACACAAAAACATAGAGTAAAACAAGGGCGTGGAGGATGTGTAACAGCGCCCTCCAATGGCTAGAGCCCAATACTGCAGCAGGGGCAGCAGTGATAACATACTTTTGTTAACTACAGAAAATGGTAGATTGGGTATAAACCTGGCTTCTCTAATGGCCTCCTTGTGAGCCTGGAACATCTTGACGTTGTTCATGTTGGACTGCCAGTACTTAACGTAGCCTCCATGGTCAGCTGTCAGCATCCACATGTCATTGTGAGACCAGGTCATGGCCCGGACAGGGCTATCATGGGCCTGAACATGGAGACAAGAGGAGGAACTTCAGCACCACTGACACACACTAGGCTGTGCTTTGTGGGTTAAGCATAAAAGGTGAAGCTCAGAAAACACTTCTAGGGAGTAAGCACACCATGAGCCCATGGAAGATGAAGTGATGGGCCTATAAAATATATAATGTTCAAACAGCTTTAGTAAAATGTGAACTGGACAAACGGCTTTCATTTGAATCTTTCGAAACATTTTTCACATGGGCAGAATTTTTCTATAGTTTATTACAAAGTGCAAGTGCCCCAGTGTTATGTAAGGATGAGTTGATGTTAACCTGTAAAATAGTCTCAAAGTTGAAGGTCAACCCATTCCACAAGGTGAACTCCCCACTGGAGGCCCCAGTGACCAAACGCCGACCCTCGGGGGTCCACTGGAGGCAGGGCAAACATATGGAGATATAAGTGGGATATTTAGAAAAAGTCAACATCCATCCCATTTATTCTATGAAATTACAAGGCCAAGACTCAGCACAAATATGAGCATTAGCCAACAATAGCCACTTACCCTTATGACAAAGACGGGACACTTCACCTTGTTGGTAGAGGTTCGCACAAACTTTGTTGTGACGGCGTTCATGGGATTATTCAACATGCCAAGTGGTGGAACAAGCTGCCGGGGTGGAGAACAACTCTAATTATGTCTCAAGAAACCCCCATTATACATAGTACAAAATACAGTCAATAACCAGACTGGAGGGCTACATAGTCATCAGTGCTCTTACGTCATTGTAACATCCTGCATCTGGTTGAATGGCACGGAAGTCTCTATGGTCTCGCTGCCACAGGCGGTTCTACAGAGAAATATTTAGTTAACACAGGAAAGACCTGGCTAGAGCAATATAACAGCAGTAGGAATATAAAATACTGAGTATGACAGGAATAATAATGTGAAGATGTTTTACAAGTACTGTAGCCAACTAAAAACAAAAGGGAAGTAGATAAGGTGATAGGCTGTTCTAGTACCTCCAGGTATCTGATGACAGAGGGGTTGTAGTCAATAGTCTTGCGGTTAACAGCCTTTCTCATGCGCTTGCCATCAAAAGTGAGCTGCTGCATGGCCTGCTGCTGAGCGAAGTCTGGCCGCTTGTAGAACACCTGCCGAGGTGCCTGGTGCTGGAAGCGCGGCATGTGGAAAAAACGTGGCGGTGAGCCGATGTCTGTAGCCATGGTGACCTATTGAACCTATTAGAATAGAACAGAACATTACTGTAAGATATAGATCATCTCACATCTTTTTAAATCAAATTTAAGATTAAATGTGCAATGTTTTTAAGAAGATAGAGGGGGTGAGCAATGCAAATTCAGAGATGGGCAGGGAGTAATTAAACATCATCCTCAGTCATGTTAAGAGATGTCACTTGCCAGGCACGGTTGTGTATCTAATGTGATGTGTTGATTTTTTAACCCTAAATTATAAAAATATATACATTTGCATCTAGTAGATCAATCTGCAAGTAGATCTCGGTCTCTGCTGGCAGTTTTGTGTTTTGCAGTTAGCCCAGTTTGCAGAACAAAATTCTGTTTTTAAATATACAGTATATTCTGGATTTAAACTGAAATACACTTAAATTGTACAACAAACCAACTTCAGAATACATGCGCAGAGACAGCAATCAGATTTGTAGTTATGTACACAAGTACGATTTGATAAACAACGGGCCAATAAATCATATTACTAATTTTCAAATGGGGGTTATTTCAAAAAATTGTCACACCATTATGTCAAAACATAAGACAATAGACCAAATAACTTTTCAGTGAGAAAGAAGACATTCACAGTACATACAAAGCACACATAATATGCAGGCCAACAAATGGAGAGGCATCACTACACTAGATATCAGTTATACCTGACAGAAGACTTGCTAACAGAATGCTTCCTGGCCATAATAAAATTAAAACAAAATTTTAAAACAGTATTCTATAAATCAGTATATATTATAATTATCAGTAAAATATTCTCACATTATAAAGTCATACAACTAGAATAAATTTTATTTCAATTAAGTAAGTCAAGTGGATGCATAGATTGTACATTGTGTTCATTTCAATTCTACAATGACTGACATTTAAATATATTCTCACAAGATTCTTTAGATAGACTACAGTTTAATGTTATGTGATATAGAACATAAAAAAGGTAATTTTTAAATAGTTAAATAGCAAATAGGTGGAAGAGGTCTGATTTTCACAGGTAGGAAAAGAAGTGGGGCATCAAATGATTATGCAATGACATAAATGATGGTTCAGGTAGATACTATTTAATTGCTGAACTAAAAGACAACATCAGTGGTAACCAACCACCCTAAAAAGAATGTAGTGTTACATTATATTTACTTATGTGCCACCCTTTAATGCTACTTTTAGAAGGCTAGATAAAAATAGGTGTTAAGCCTATTTACAGCCAACATAGTTAAAGTATATGTCTGAGATGCCTACTTTACCAGAGCAGTCAGGTCTGAGGGGGTAAGACAGCGTCAGTATCTTCTACTTACTGCATTGATAAAGAAAATCTACCACTCTCCAAATAATTAATTTTTACCATACTGGTAAGGAGATTAAACTGGTCATTACATTGTTTAAAATGTAATGATTAAACCACCTATATAACATTTTAATTGTGATTAAGGTCAGATGTTATTATGCAATATTTTAGCTCTACCTAGATACAGATGCCTTTTCTTAAGTGTTCAAATTGTCTGCTGAAACTGAATTAAATAAAATGTATTGGTTTAGATTTAACCATCTGAGATTTTTTTTTCTTCCCGTTTCCAAACTAGACAGTATTGGAAGCTATACAAATACAATTAGCAGCCTTAAAATGCTCAGTGTCATGCAGTACTGAATGCATTTATACAAAAACGCACAAATATCCAGATCCAAACATCCACATAACCAGCAAAGCATTACTATCGGTACACCATTGTGAATAGGAAATTAACTACATAACCCACAGTACATAGTTAAACAAGAAACATCAGAAAAATATTCTAACAAATTAAAAATTTGCTCAGTGGCATAATAAGGTTTACGCAAATCCAAGATCTGAAATAACCATAAACTCAAGGCATTTCAAGTACATCCTCTCCCATAAAGAACGTTGTGTTCAGGACCGAAGTTGGTAAAAAAGAAGCAGCTATGCTTCATCTTAGCCATGCTGAAATTGGTTCTCTGGAACCGCAAATAAATACTGGTTTCAACAAGTCGCTAGTGTGTGTTGGGGGCATATTTCATAAAGCCAGACTCCCAAACGTGGTCGTCATCCAAAATAAGTTCGAGTTTGTGCACGTTGCCTAGATATCCTAAATAAAAGGCCTACTTAAAACCATTAGTCAAATGTTGCATCGTTTCATTCAGGGCAGCACTATAAATAATGTATTTTTTGTTTGAGTTTAGAGCATTGCGACCCCCAGAAAGCTAATGCGACCATCTATATGAGAACCACTTCTCTGCAGCCGTTAGCAAGAGGGCTAACTAGTTAGCTGTCCTTGTTTGAGCACGTTTGATCACTGCTTGTAACCTAAGCGAATTAGACGGTGGACAGACAATGGTAAATGCCGTTTTAATTGGACATAACGCATATTATCCCTTGTCAGCGGCCAGTCAGACAGCTAACCTAACACAACACTTTCTTGAAAATAAAATGATTTTAAACACAAAATAATGGCGGCCCGGTGAGGACGTAGTTACAACAACAACGCTCTGCTGTAGAAACTCACCAACAATATCCAATGTAGAGAAAGATACCTATCTAGCTGGATTCTTCTTTAACGCAAATCTTTTTAAGAATCATAAGCGTATTTAGTGTTTATTGAGGCAATGTTAAAATGAACATCGCTTTATCACTTTAACCCCCAACCGCCTCCATATCGACGCTTCCTCCTAGCTTCTTGTTCTGAAGAACAGGCTTCTGGGTATTATTTTAACATAGGCGTTAGGCGGGAGCATATTACGACGTCATCGCGTACAGGAAGTTTTTAAAGAATACATACGGTTTTTTTTTTATTTAAATTATTTTTTTTCTATTAATTTTTCTATTTTTTCTTTAATTTCAGGAAGTTGATTTTTTCAGATTCTTTTAATGTTATTTCTCATAGGCCTGTGTGGTATCGGATGTCTATTGTCTAGCCTATGTTTGGAGGCACTGTATTAACTCATATTTTATCATCATTTATTGATGTGTTAAGAGTTAGACAATACAAAAACATACAGTATCCATGGATGAATATTGTTTATGTTTAGGGACACTGTATTACCTCATATTTTATTATCATATATGTTACAAATACAATAGGCTAAACAGTTATCAACATAACAGCTTTGCAAGCTTACTAAGGCCTTGCAACTTACAATATCAAATACTATAGCCTGCAGCTTATGTTCTCCTTCCACAAATATGTAGCCTACAAAGGTTTACCACTTTGGTGAAGAGAACGACGCTGGAGAAGGATTCTGGAAATTTGAGCTTGATTAAAAGAAAAACACCTCTTCCTTCATAGAGTGCACCCTCAGAAGCTCAGCCCCCCAAACTTGGCCATGGTTGATATATGGTGTGGTCGGGTGCGGGCTGCACCAATTTATTTGTGTTCCCATTTACAGAGCCAGGGCTGTGTAGAAACACCAGTTTATTTTGTCAGTACACACATAACTGACAGCTAGTGTGGACTGTGAGGAGATCCATCCATCCATCCATCCATCTTCATCCACTCATCTGGAGTCAGGTTGCAAGATATTAGCTGAATTTGGCAAAAATTGCATTTTAAGATACACTACCAAACCAAACTGATGTTAAAACAGCTCCATAGGCCAGCTACCACTAACTAGAGTTGCATTAGGACCCAGGTCTGCTATCCAACTGCAGGCATTAAATATAGCCTGGCCTGTATGGCCAGCAATAGGAGCACATAAGGTCAAGAGGAGACAGGAACAGACCGGCTATGACTAAATCGCACCTCTTTCTTATAGGATGAAGGAGATCTATATTTTACCTTATCTGTATTATTTAAGATGTGTAATAATACATATCTGACATTTTGATTGACACAGCAGCAAATGGTTGGAATAAGTGAATCAGATAGTTCACTGTATTTGTTGTATTACTGGCGTTACATGGTAAGAGATTTAAGAGAGTATTGTGTTCTCTAAGTAGATATGAGTATGCTAATTATTGCAGTATAGGCAATAGTATTATCTTCTGTTTTAGAAAATGGATGTAGACATCACTGTCCTTCAATACAGCAGAACCTTATGGGACAGCTTGATTGCGTAGCACACTACTGCTGTGACTTCAGAACAAAGTAAGATAGCCCATAATCCTCAATTATCTTCAGAAGAGCAGAGTAGCCTTCTGCCAGCCATTGCTAAGATGCTCCAGCTGTGCAAGGTCACCAAGGCACTGTTTATTAGTAATGCCAGCTCGGCCTGCAGTGACCAGCTCATCCAGCAGGAGGCAATCACACAGTGCATCAATGTGTCAAAACAGCAGCCCTTTCCTGCGTTGGATGTCATCACGCTCAGAATCCCTGTCTACGATGATCCAAATGAAGATTTGTACAGCTACTTCGACCACTTCGCAGATGCCATCCAGGACGAAGCGAACCTTGGGGGGCGCAGCCTGGTCTACTGCAAGAACGGCCGCAGTCGCTCAGCCGCCATTTGTGTGTCTTATCTTATGAAACATCGGAATCTGTCACTGGCAGATGCCCTTCAGGTGGGTAGGTCAGAGGATAAATGGTTGACTGATTAGCAGATGATTTATAAATCTAGGCTAGGCTACAAGATGCATGATGCACCAACATTTTATATGAGGCAGCTGGGAAGTTAAGTCTGAGCAGAGCTGGTCTTGCGTCTTCACTCCATTGGCACTAGAAAACATCTCTGTGTTTAACGTCTGATAAATATACCCCCGTAAACTGGACTGACTTTCCGTAAGTGAGAAAGTCGATATTCATTGGCTGTTAGTACTGTCACTGAAGAAGACTGTAGACCTACAGTATCTGTAATTCCAGTGCAGCGCTTTATTTACTTTACATTTATTTTAAGCAGTAACCATAGATACTTATCTAACAGACATAGCCTACAATACATGAAAACATCTTACCAACAGTGTTGGTAAGTTTCTAAAAACATTCCTCTGTGTTAGTTTAACGTCTGACTTTGTCATTGAGTTAGTACAGTAGGTGGTCGTTGTGCATGTCAATCAAAATACCAGCGCTGTGTCCCAGACTGAAGTAATATGTAAGACATAAGTAAAGGCTGGCTCTGCGAGACTAGAGAAGCATGTGATGTGTGCATCATCAACAGGTAGCCTAGCTCAGTGTTTCTCAATCTTTTCAGCTTGCGACCCCCAAAATAACAGTGCCAGAGACCAGCGACCCCCGCTTTTCCCAAAGGTGGTGGAAACATAGCAGCCATTAAAATATTTGATAGTATTTTAATATAAAATAGTAGCAGAATTCATAATGTAGTGTATAAACTGTACTACCATCAATTATGGCTAAAATATGCTATTTCTAATCATTTATACATGTTATTTCATTTCTGAAAATCACCTTGTGACCCCATCTCTGTGACTCGCGACCCGCCGGGAAGTCCTGACTCTCACTTTGAGAACTACTGGCCTAGCTATCCTGTCAGAATTCCTTCCTTCCAAAATCCCAACAGAAATAAAATTTAAAATACAGCCTATAAAACTGACTGTGTGTGAATGACACAGTATATTCCCAGTCTTGTCCTTTTCTTTCTTGCAGAAAGTGAAGACTGCTCGTCATGTGATAGACCCGAACCCTGGCTTCATGACCCAACTAGAGCAATATGAACTTGAGCTTCAAAAGAGACGAGGTGTGGAAACCCCACACCAAGCTAGAAGCTCTGCCACAAAGGAAAATACTCCTCACCCTTAGTCTTCAGACAATGACCTTGACCTTTCATCCATAAAGATGACAAGCATTTTTATTTCTGTAGCCTACTACTTCTTTACTCGTTTTGATTTTACACCAGCAGTTAAAAATAATAATACAAAGAATAGTCACTCAAAGTTTGTATTTAATGGGAAGGTTCTATTTTATCAGTATCCTTCCACGTTCCCAATGGTCATGGAAATCCTGGATACATTAAGAAAAATGCAGTTATATTTTCCAAATGATTCTATAGTAGGCTATATTGTTTCTAAATCATTTTGGTTAGATAAATATGGTCAATGTTACAAAAGAGGAAACCGCACAACGGTTTCAGGTCAAATGCAGGTCATATTGATGTAGTCGATAGATAATACATCATGGTTAACATAACTAATGGACATTTGGTGAGAAGTTATGGAAAATGATTATGGATTGATTGTACTGGTAAGATAAAGAAATTAAGAAAATATGTTGACATATGGCATTGTTCCATGTAGCTGTAGTGACACATTGTGACCTCTATATGGAAGCATATCTTTACAATGGGCGATGGGCTTCAAAAGGAACTGCAATAACTTGTTTTATAATCATTGCTGTTTGTTACTCTGGTTATAATAACAATTAGATTGCAGATGCAAGACTGTAATGTTTGATTTTGAAGAGGACAGGAGATTAACTGTGTAACTGCTCACATGGTGAATAGTTTGCACAGTTTAAGGAAACCAGGTTATTCTTTTTACAAGCGGAAACCTCCAACATTAAAGATGGAGTTAGTGACTGCACTTATTGTCAAATTCGGCAAATATCTATATATTGTATTACCCATATTAACACTGCATATTAATAGACTAGACAATTTTAACGCAGTTGTGATATCTTTGGGAGTGTGTTGTAGTATATACCTAATGTGTGTGTATCTCATGCCTATCTACAGTATATAGGCATAGCAACAAAGTATGTTAACGTTAGAGGACAGACATTAGCATCATTGCTATAGAATTGTATAAAACATACTATTATGCCTGAACCTGTTAAAACCTCTATCGCTGTAAATCAAAAGGCTACATCTGCTCTGATGTTTTCAAATGATGTAAGGATTTTATCTTAATTTCAGATGATGTATTTGTTATACAGTATTCTGAAACCTCAATTTACTTATATATTATTTATAGTCTAATTGAACAAGAATAAGCCAGTGTAACCACTGAACTAAGTAAAACAAAATTAAATATCACCTAATAAAGACATCTGTATGCATTATAAAATAAGGTAACACTTTACAATAATGGGCATGAATAAACATTAATGATTTAACTAATGCATGAACAGTCAAATAAATATGTAATAATGAACTAAGTTATGCATTAATGTGTAACACATCAGCCATTAATAAGAAGTTGTAACGGTCTGGGCCGCGCCGCTGATGGCCGGCTCACCCCCCCCACAGTTACTGGGGCCTGCGTGCTCCCGCCCTCGGTTTCCAGACGTGCACTTCCCCAGCGCTCCTTGTCTCACGGGTGTGTGCACTGATTGTGTATTGTTTGCACCTGGGGGTTTGCGTTAGTATTTAGGATGGGGTTTCTGTTTAGTTCAGTGTCGGTTATTGTTTCGTGTATGGGGTTGTCTGGGGTTGTTTATACCTAACCCTGCGCCTGGTTCCTGCCTTGCCCGCTCCCGCACCACTACAGAATAACCGACCAAAGAAGGGACCAGCAGGGTTTGTGGTTTTTTTCCTTCCCTACCTTTTAGTTTTTCCCTGGGGGCGAGAGTGCTGCCATGCTCTCTATCGGGGTGTGTCTGGGGTCGGGGTACGGCGCATGGGATGGCGAGGACGATCGTCTCCCCGTTCCGCCGGACTGCGATACCTCGCGGCAGCAGAGGGAAAGAGGGCTGCCCTTGTTCTCGCGGCCGATCGAGGATTACATCGCTGCCCCAAGCTCCGTGGCAACACCGGGGTCGACGGAGGACTTCCCCGACCGCGGCGAGTGGGATCTCGACTGCGGCTCGGACGACGAGTGGCACTCCCGGCCGGCGCACAGGGCGCACGGGATTCGTCACAGCGCCGAGTGTCTGGGGGAGTCGCCCAACGCCTGGGGGTTGTCGCTCTGCGACTGTGCGTCGCCACCCCGTGCACGGAGGTCGCGAAAGAAGCGCCGTGCACGTGGGCCCCGGCAGCCGCTCGGTGTGCCGATTCCCCCGCAGCCACATGATGCTACGGGCCCATCGACGACGCCCCCTGCAGTCACGGAGGTTAACCCGCGCCAGGCTTGTACCGTCAGTCTCGCGGTGCAGCCGCCGCCGACGCCCCCTGCAGTCACGAGGTGAACCCGCGCCTGGCTTGTCCCGTCAGTCCCGCGGTGCAGCCGCCGCCGACGCCCCCTGCGGTCACGGAGGTGAACCTGCGCCTGGCTGGTCCACTCAGCCCCGCTGTAAAACCGCCGACGACGCCCCCTGCTGTCACGGAGGTGAACCCGCGCCTGGCTTGTCCCGTCAGCCCCGCGGTGCAGCCGCCGACAACGCCCCCCTCAGTCACTGAGGTGAGTACCCCGCCAGGCCCGTGGTGCAGCCGCCAACGGCGTCTCCGGACCCACTGGAGCCCAAGGCTTGGCCGTTGCCTCCTCCGTCGCTGGAGCCCGAGGCTTGGCCATTGCCTCCTCCGTCGCTGGAGCCAGAGGCCTGGCCGTTGCCTCCTCCGTCGCTGGAGCCCGAGGCTTGGCCGTGGCCTCCTCCTCCACTTAGGCCGCAGCCGCCTCCAGAGCCCGCCGCTGGGCCGCAGCCGCCTCCAAGGTCTGCCGCTGGGCCGCCATCCTCTCCTGGTCCCGGCCAGGGCCGCCACGTCCGGCCGCCCGCCTGGCTCCCTCCTGGTCCCGGCCTGGGCTGCCACGTCCGGCCACCCGCCAGGCCCCCTCCAGATCCCGCCGCTGGGCCTCAGCCACCTCCTGAGTCCACCGCTGGGCCGCAGCCGCCTCCAGAGTCCGCCGCTGGGCCGCAGCCACCTCCAAGGTCTGCCGCTGGGCTGCAGCCCCCTCCTGGTCCCGGCCTGGGCCGCCACGTCCGGCCGCCCGCCAGGCCCCTTCCTGATCCCACCGCTGGGCCGCAGCCGCCTCCTGTCTCCGCCGCTGGGCTGCAGCCGCCTCCAAGGTCTGCCGCTGGGCCGCAGCCCCCTCCTGGTCCCGGCTTGGGCCGCCACGTTCGGCCGCCCGCCTGGACCCCTCCTGGTCCCGGCCTGGGCCACCACGTCCGGCCGCCCGCCAGGCCCCCTCCAGATCCCGCCGCTGGGCCGCAGCCGCCTCCTGTTCCCGCCGCTGGGCCACAGCCACCTCCTGGTCCCGGCCTGGGCCGCCACGCCCGGCCGCCCACCTGACCCCGGCCTGGGCCGCCACGTCCGACCGCCCGCCAGGCCCCCTCCTGGTCCCGGCCTGGGCCGCCACGTCCGGCCGCCCGCCTGGCCCCCTCCTTGTCCCGGCCTGGGCCGCCACGTCCGGCCGCCCGTCAGGCTCCCTCCTGTTTCCGCCGCTGGGCCGCCGGAGGTGTCCCTTACCTGATCCTTTCCCCCGGGGTTTTTTTTTTTTGTGTTTCCTCTCTTTGTCCCCCGTCTGGCAGCCGGGGCCTTGGGGGAGGGGGGGGTACTGTAACGGTCTGGGCCGCGCCGCCGATGGGCGGCTCACCCCCCCCACAGTTACCGGGGCCTTCGCGCTCCCGCCCTCGGTTTCCAGACGTGCACTTCCCCAGCGCTCCTTGTCTCACGGGTGTGTGCACTGATTGTGTATTG
>JAODUH010000009.1:464642-482142 GCA_027564835.1 Typhlichthys subterraneus | reverse complement strand
ATCTGCCTTAAGCAGCACATAGAATCAGCTCTGTGCTCAGTCATGCACAAGCCCCAGGACAAAGACCAGAGACTATATTCCTCAGTTTCTGTTTGAACATATCTACCTGTGAGTAGAGGCTCTAAATTTGATTCAAATAAGTTGAATGTTGTACCGCTGCTCTGCGTGTGCCCTTTGTTCCAAGCAATCTGACAGGATGTATTGGAGTGGATAGTGCGAGCCAGGCCTTCTCGTCCAACATCTGTGCCTGCCCTCACAAATGCGCTTCTAGAAAACTTGTCATAATTTCCCATGAACATTTTCCTAAACCTTGTTTACAACCTTCCCAGAAGAGTTTAAGCTGTTATAGCTGCAAATGGTGGGCCAACTCCATATTAAGAACTGCAGATTAAGAATGGGATGTCATTAACCTGCATGTAAAGGCACACTGCAAAAATAGCCAAATATTCTCAAATCTAACCAAATTTTCTTGTATTGAGCAAAAATAATATGCCAATGGAGTAAGAAAATTTTGCTTGACTAGAATGCTTAAAACTATCATAAATGTCTAGCCACTGAAAGATGGAAATTAACCTTAAAATGTTAATTTGGTCTTTTAGCAGATTTTTTAATACATACAATTTTTTTTTGGTAATAGTAAAGAAGCAAATTAACAGTTATGTAAATTCCAGGGTTAGAACTCACAACCTTCAGGCTGAAAGTCCAACAACCAGACTGCTGGACTATGTACAAATAGATGACGTAACAAATTGTCATAATTACAGGATCACAGGATTCTTAAATTGAGATCTTGATTAAATGTAGCTCTATTTTAGCTGGAATATCTTGTTAAAACCAATTTAGATACATGTTCACACACACACATAGTATATAAAAATGTTGCAGATTTCTGCTCTTCGTTTCTAATTTTGGTGATCTATCTAGATTTCATACAATGGCCAGCCACTAGTCAAAGTGGCATGTGGTGCAGAGTTCAGCATGGTGGTGGACTGCAAAGGAAACCTCTACTCGTTTGGCTGCCCAGAGTATGGACAGCTAGGTAAGTTCATGAAAACACTATTTCCACTAAGGTAATAGCTCTGTTAAGTAAACTGGCATGTTTAACAACATAGCTTTAACTTCTGTTTAGCAAGTATCCAAGAAGCTGCCTTACACATCCCAATGTAATTTTCATGTGTATTTACTATAATGCAACCATGTCTATTTGCAGCAGTCACAACAAATGGAGTTCTGTTTCTTTTAATGCAGGACACAATTCGGATGGCAAGTTCATTGCTCGTGCCCAGCGCATTGAGTTTGATTGTGAGCTTATGCCACGACGAGTAGCCATTTTTATTGAGAAGTCCAAAGATGGTCAGATTATACCAGTGCCAAATGTAGTTGTTCGAGATGTGTCATGCGGGTGTAACCACACGGTGAGGAGCCATGTAGTAAAATGTTTAAAATGCGTGCAAATTACATTTTGGTTTTTGAAAGTGCGTGTGTGTTTGTTTCTAGCTTGTGCTAGACTCTCAGAAGCGCGTGTTCAGCTGGGGCTTTGGCGGCTATGGTCGCCTGGGACATGCGGAGCAGAAAGATGAGATGGTTCCCAGATTAGTGAAGCTCTTTGACCTGCCTGGACGTGGAGCTGCCCAGATTTACACGGGCTACCAGTGCTCTTTTACTGTCAGTGAGATGGGTATGGATGAATGGATTTTATACTTGACTGCATACTTGATATTCTTTTGCTACCAAGACCATTGTAGCCATTTTTACTTTGATGTCTTCTGTGTAGATTACAGTAACATACATGCCAACCTAATTATTTACATCAAATAATGCTTGCTAACGCAAATCGCAATTGCAATGTTTGCTAAACTTATCGCAATTATACTTTTTGATCAAATCGTGCAGCTCTAGAATATCTTTGGTTTGACTAAAGTTCTCTTGCCTTTCAAAAGGCAAGAATTAATCCAACCATAGCACTATTTGCTTTCCCTTGCCTTCTCCCACCTACATACATTTTCAGATAAAACAATTAAGAATATAGTCTGAGCTGTCATTTTTCAGTAGTGTTGGAATCTGGGTGGTGTCTCCTCACACCAGTTCCAGCGTGTTCGTTTATGGAGTTTAAGTAGGAGGAAACAATCTGTCCAAGTTGAACAAAATCAGCTTTAATATAACAAAATCAGCTTTAATATAATAATAGTAGATCAAATATACAATTAACAGAGCTCTGGGCAACTTCTCTTCTCTGACCGATAACATGCAATACCAGCAGTTTGAGAAGTCTGACCCCGACTGTCCGTCAGCCCATTGATAATATTCTAGACAATTTTTTCTCTATCAGATGTTGATTGTGCGTCTCTCCCAATCCTGGGGCCCCACGACCGTTCTCTCCTCCTGCTTGGCGTTGCTGCTGGGGAAGGTATCTGTGCTGTGTATCATGCCCCCACATCATGCCTATCTCTTGTTTACTAACAGTTTGTTCGTTAAAGTGCTGTCCCTATCTGTTTCTATCTGTCTCCCTGCTGACTCAGCACTTTGTTATGCATAAGACAGTCTAATTCCTACAATAGTGTGACACACAATACCTCTATTAGGATATCTAAACTGCATAATCCTTAGTCCCCGGGTGATGAGGCCTCAACTCTTTTGTCGCCGAGCAGAGCCGACGTCACTGAGACCAAACTGTGCCACACGCTTGACCTTGAGAGATAGCTGGCCATACTAGGTTCTCCTGCAAAGCCTGTTTTCTTTCTGTAACTTTCCACTAGTCTTCCAGTGTGTTCACTTTTAAGCAATAACATGCACCCTCTTAAGCCCTTATAAGATGTAATATATATCTAAAATAGAATAAATAAAGCACAATTTTCTACAGTAGACATTCGCCCTTCATTCAAACCAGGTCTCAGATGGGCACGGGCAGGGGCGCAGTAGGGGGGGTGTTGTTTCGTAAAGAACAAAATCGTCCCCCCCACTTTTGAGATAACATTTTTTTAAATTTTTTTACGTATGTTTTTTTTTTAACGTCCGATATAACGTTACATTTGTTTATTTGCCTACTTTGACCATCATAAGGCTACCAGCATTGGCAAGTCAACTGTTAGTCCACTATTCAATGCCCCCCCTCCTTAGTTGTTGCTATAGGCATGCCTGTAAAGTAAGCTATTTGCACCTGGCATGTAGGGTAATGGCGTTTGATGTCTTCCAAAGGAATAGCACGTTTATCAAATAATAGTTCTGAAATATCAGAAACATGTAGGCTAGACTACAGGAACAGCAATATCCTTACAGGGTAAGTCAGCCTACATTGTTTTATATTAAGATAATGTTTAGTTAAGGTAAATGTTTAGACTTCTTAAAGTTTTCATTATCTTGGCTTGCTTTAGACATTTGTTTAGCGCACCAGGATTTGTCTCACATCGATCTGGATCTCATAATCGCACAACACAAAACTTTATTGTACATACAGTAAAGTTAGTTTTCGTCTTAGATCATCAGATACCATACCTTTGATGTCCTGTTCTTGTGTTTATGTTGGTATCTCCTCTTGCTTTTTTGTCTTCAGAAAAGCGAAAAAATACAACACCTCCCTCTTAGGCTTCTAAAATCATGTGTAGTCTAAAACATGCATCATTACGCAATTACCCTAAAAGCTTGACAATTCCCCTGCGCATTAACATAGGTTTGTACATTGACCAGTTATCATGTTGGCATGTTGAGCCTAGTCTAGGTCATAACCATGTGTAACGATGTCAAGACAATTGCGCTGCAACCATAAATTACGGAAATATTACTCTCAAATACTTCAATACATGCGATGGTGCAATTTTTCTAACTTTCTGGTAGTGACCTTGTAATGTGTTTCTCCATCACGTGGGGAAGCGGTGTTGAAGTTCCTGGTTGGACAGATTTCACTCCGGCATTATATTTGGTTTTAATAACTAAAAGCATAGTTGTACAGGCTTAAAATTTGAGAAACTTTTCGTCACACTTTCACCCCCCCCACCTAAAGAACATCTCCTGCGTCGCTGGGCACCGGTATCCCTTTTCAACTATGTTGTGAAAGGGAATCTTTAGCCATAAGTAATTTCAAGCTAACATTAGGGAACATAAAAGTCACTTCTGTTTTACTATCCATCCATCCATCTTCTCCCGCTTATCCAGAGTCGGGTCGCGGGGGCAGCAGCTCCAGCAAGGGACAAACCTAACACCTTGATAACACTGTTGAAAATAAAGCACGTGGTATGTACAACATCACTATATCCATCCATCCATCCATCTTCATCTGCTTATCCAGAGTCGGGTCGTGGGGGCAGCAGTTCCAGCAGGGGACCTCAAACCTCCCTTTCCCGAGCCACATTAGCAAGCTCTGACTGGGGGATCAACCGAGACGTTCCCAGGCCAGTGTGGAGATATAATCTCTCCACCTGGTCCTGGGTCTTCCCCGAGGCCTCCTCCCAGCCGGACATGCCTGGAGCACCTCCCAAGGGAGGCGCCCAGGGGGCATCTTAATTAGATGCCCGTACCACCTCAACTGGCTCCTTTCGACGCAAAGGAGCAGCGGCTCCACTCCGAGTTCCTCACGGATAACTGAGCTTCTCACCATATCTCTAAGGGAGACGCCAGACACCCTTCTGAGAAAACCCATTTCGTCCGCTTGTACCCGTGATCTTGTTCTTTCAGTCATGACCCACCCTTTATGACCATAGGTGAGGATAGGAACGAAAATTGCCCGGAGGAACGGTGCGGTAAAGTGATTGTAATACTGCTCCCGCTGCTCCAATTCTCCGGCCAAACTCTCGCTCCAATGTCTCCTCACTCGTGAACAAGACCCGAGGTACTTGAACTCCTTCACTTGGGGTAAGGACTCATTCCCTACCCGGAGTAGGCACTTCATCTGTATCCTGCTGAGAACCATGGCCTCAGATTTTGCGGTGCTAATCCTCATCCCAGCCGCTTCACATTCACAACCCCTCCCCACCACGACTACGCCTCAATATCCTGTCCATGAATATCACAAACAGGATTGGTGATAAAGCGCGGCCCTGGCAGAGACCAACCCCCACCTGAAACAAGTCCGACTTACTGCAGAGAATACGTACACAGCTCACACTTTTGGCATACAGGGATTGGATTGCCCTTAAAAGGGACCCCCTAACCCCTACTCCTGCAGCAGCTCCCACAGTATCTCTCGGGGGACCCGGTCATACGCCTTCTCCAGATACACAAAACACATGTAGAACGGAAGGGCATACTCCCAGGCCCCCTCCAGGATCCTTGCGAGAGTAAAGAGCTGCTCCGGTGTTCCACGACCAGGACGGAATCCGCATTGTTGTTCTTCAATCTAAGGTTTGACAATCGGCCGAACAATCCTCTCCAGCACCTTAGTGTACACTTTACCATGGAGGCTGAGTAGTGTGATACCCCTGTAATTGGCACACACTGAAGTGGGGAACCACCACCCCGGTCTGCCCTTCCTTTGGCACTGTCCCCGACTTCCACGCTATTTTGAAGAGGTGTGTCATTCAAGACATTCCCTCCACATCCCAAGCTTTTAGCATTTCTGGACGGATCTCCCGATCTGAGGCTGCATGTTTTTGACATTCGAATGAAGAGAGGAGCCGAGCTGTCAACCGATCACCATCTGGTGGTGAGTTGGATCAAGGGGTTGGGGAAGACTTTGTACAGACCTGGTAAGCCCAAACATGTAGTGCGGGTGAACTGGGAACATCTGGAGGAGGCCCCTGTCCGTGAGATCTTCAACTCACACCTCTGGCAGAGCTTCTTTGGCAACCCTGTGGAGTTTGAACATTGAACCTCAGTAGGCAATGCTCAAATCTTCCATTGCTGAAGCTGCGGCTGGAGTTGTGGTCTCAAGGTCATAGGTGCCTCAAGGGGCGGTAACCCTCTAACATCGTGGTGGACACTGGTGGTCAGGAAAGCTGTCAAACTGAGGAAGGAGGCCTTTCGGGATATGTTGTCCCGGAACTTTTCTGAGGCAGTTACAAGGTACCAACTGGCCCGAAATGCTGCAGCATCTGCCGTTGCAGAAGCAAAACAGCGGGTGTGGGAGAGCTTCGGAGAAGCCATGGAGAGACTTTCGGTCGGCACCAGAGTGTTTTTGGAAAACCGTCCGCCACCTCAGGAGGAGGAAACGGGGAACCATCCAAGCTATGTAGAGTAAGGATTGGATGCTGTTGACATCAACTGAGGAATTAATTGGGAGAGGGAAGGAACATTTTGAGGAACTCCTGAATCCAACTAACACGCCCTCTATGGTAGAGGCAAAATTGGAGGCTGAAGGGGATAGCTCTGGGTGTGGAGGGGATATCTTGGATGACACACCCAAGTGAAAGCTGGGGACAGTGCCCAAGGAGTGGCAGATCGGGGTGGTGGTTCCCCTTTTAAAATGGGGGAACACAGAGTGTGTAAAAGGGATATCACACTTCTCAACCTCCCTGATAAAGTCTACTCCAAGGTGCAGGAGAGGAGGATTTGGTCGATAGTCGAACCTCCGATTGAAGAACAATGCGTTTTTCGTCCTAATCCTGGAACAACGGTCTAGCTCTTTACTCTCGTAAGGATCCTGGAGGGGGCCTGGGAGTATGCCCTTCCAGTCTACATGTGTTTTGTAGATTTGGCTAAGGCATATTATCCTTGTTGTCGGAGCAGCCCGTGGTAGGAGAGCCCAGGCGGTGTGCTCTGTCCAGCTTCACGGGAGAGGGAGCAACATCACTGCCGAGGACCTCTGTGAAAAACGTGGACATAAAAGCCACCGGATCTGACCCCTCCAGCCTCTCTGGAACACCAACAATGCGTAATTTAGAGCGACATGACCTGGACTCGAGGTTCTCGACCTTGTCCGTGAGCTGCAAGTTCCCCGAACTCAGACGCTAGACTGTTTCTTCCAGAGCAACGAGCTGATCGCGATAGCTAGAGAGGCCCTGCTCAAGGTTGGAGTTACGGCGGCCCTGGGTCTCTGCTGTGGACCGCACACTCTCTGGTGTAGCGAAAAACGGAGCCAGGGCTGCGGCTATAGCTGGCTTCAGCACTGCCTCAATCGTTGACTGAATGTGGGTAGCAATGATGGTGGGCAAGTCGGCGTGAATAGCTTGCATGGAAGTCCTCCGAACTTGTATTGACATCATAGACAACGAAAATCCACACAAAAACGTAAATGAACTACACTCATACACTTAATAGCAAAACAACAAAATCAAATGCTGCAGTAGTGCTAGAGCTCCCAAACACACGTCTCACTCACTCTCCATGCCAAACCGGATCCCCCTTAAGTACCTTTTTAAGGTATCTGTACTTTACTCAAGTATGTATTTTATGTATTCTTAAATTTGTACCCAAATATCTGTACTTTCTACTCATTACATTTTCAAAACAAGCTAGTTACTTTAGTGTTAATGCGTTTTGAAAACAATGCATTTGGAAATTAAGAGGACTTATATAGCATAACTGAGCGCCTTCCCAATATCGTCAATACTGATTTAAACCTAAAGAGAAGAGATGAAATACTATCCTTGGTAGGCCTATTGGCGCATATTATATATTACGTAACAAGATGAAACAAACAAGAAAGGCTCTTTTTGTATGCTACTGTAATTAATTCAGATTTACCAGAATAGGCTATTATAGGCAGAAAAGGCTACGAGAGACGAAAAAATAAGTGGAGAATCTGGCGACTATACCTACACAATATACAGATTTAATAGAAACTCTTCTGCATTTAGCCACAGGTTGTCATCTACACCAAATGTCTTGTGTAATGCACTTGATAAATAATATTTTGCCATGCCTGATCCATCCCTGGCAACAAAAGGATATAAAAGGAAGCAGCTGTGGTTGGTCTAATTGTTCTAAATAGTATAAAACATTTTAGATTTTTAATATTCAGTTTTTCTATCTGATATTATGCAATTGTTAACTTTTGTTTTTATGTTTGGGTTTGAATTGAAGTGTAATAGTTTTGAAAAGAGTATGTAAGCATGCTAATTGGCCTGTAGGTACGCTACATAGTTTTGATGGTGGATATGTCTATGGGAAAAGAATCTTTGAGAAAAGAATTTGAAAGATGTATGGCCTACATTAACCCTGGAAGACCAATTTTAGTTTAATGAAAACATCACTTAGCACTGCAAAAAACACATTAGCAAATTTGTATTTTTATTTTTAAGACTACATTTACATAGCCAATAGGTTATATTGTCTTGCCATTGATAGTAAATGTGTGTGTTTTTTTTTTTAAATAAACATTTGTAAATGTGTATATTGGAGAGCTAAGTGACGTAATTTTACAACAAGGGGTGTTACATGCAGTTTGTGCCAAAGCAATGAAAAACAATCCAGTTTAGCCCACATGTGCTCACAGTATTAAGAATATTTGGTTTTAGCAAAAAAAAATATAGTAAAAACTATATCAGGATATATTATAACATTATTTAGATTATATTTTATTAAATTATTTAAACATTAATGTCCTCTCGAGGTTCAGTTAGCTTTTGCCCAGTACACAGCCAGTACAATTTAATGTTGTTCACCATTTCTACTTTTTACTAGTATCTTTTCAGTATCAGAGCGTGTACTTTTTTTTTTTTACTTTTGTCAGAAGGTTAATCAATACTTTAACCTTCACCAGAGTATTTTTTTTACACAAGTATCTGTACTCCTACTTAAGTAATCACTTTGTGTAGTTTTGACACCTCTGCCTGTACCTGCTATACACACAAGCTGAATCTCCTGTTGCTGCGCACACTTGGTACTCCTAAACATTTATCCAATGTTAGCAGATTTGCAATAAGATAATGTTTTGTTCGCAGGAGGCCTTTTTTTCTGGGGGGCCACAAATACTTCCCGGGACTCGACCATGTATCCTAAAGCTGTACAAGATTTATGTGGGTGGAATATCCGCAGCCTGGCCTGTGGGTGAGCATAAGCATTTAATGATTAACTCTGGTTAACGCCAACCTGTAAATCTGTTGGAAATCCAGCTAAAGATCCAGTACATTCACATGGATGAAAAAGAGGAAGATAAAGTTACTGACTGCCATTCATGTTCCATGTTGAATGTTGAGTTTGTGATTTGCATTGACCAGGCACATTGGGCAGCACCCAAATAGGTATATTTTATAATACTGAGCGATATGACACGGCAACTACCAGTGGGAGTGAAAACCGTGATGTTGCGGTAACAAACTCCAATACACAAGGCAGGAATGCCTTTAAGCTATCAGTGTTTTGTAACGTTACATTTAAAACTTGTTACATTACATGACCACTGCCATAAAAAATGTAAAAGCATTACATACTGAAAAAATAACTTGTTAGTACTTCTGCCTTGTCTAGGGCATATACAGTGAAAAAAAATATTTTTACCCCCTGCTGATTTTGTACGTTTGCCTACTAACAAAAGAAGTCTATACATTTAATGGTAACAGTGAGAGACAGAATAATAATAATTTGCATCTTAATGAGTGAAGAAAGTATTCGACCCCTCTCAATCAGAAAGATTTCTGGCTCCCATGTGTCTTTTATTCAGGTAACAAGCTAAGATTAGGAGCACACTCTTAACCCTCTAAACCCGAGATCTGCGCCGGCGCAGATTTTGCATCTGTCTATATTTTGTATCATATCTTCAGAATGGTAAAAGCTAGAAGCTCAGGGTTTTCCCCCCCAGAAACATTCCGCTGAAGAGATTGCTATATAGCTTGTCTTTTTATGCATAGAAGGGGCTCTACAACACGGCGACAAAGTCTGACATAAAATATGCTTTGCATAATGGATTATCGTATGTTTCTATTCATGGCATAGGTTTTTATTTTGTCACATCTTTAGAACAGAAACAGATAGAAACACGGTTTTCCCCCCTCAGAATCCAGACACTCTGCTGAAGAGGTAGACTGAGGTAGATTGTGTTATTCCACATAACATGGATTTTGCAACACAACGTACACGTCGCACCAATAATTACAACTGGAATATTATTTTTTCAAATGAGCCAATGAATCAAATAAAGATACACGTGTATGTAGCCTTGTAAAATGTCCCCTGGAAAAAAATGTTTTACATTTAGGTTCCACTGTAAGGATTACTTGGTTATAGTTGGTAAACAACGAAACGCTGAAAATCTAAACTACACCATAAAAAAATCCTCCCCATAATAAAAAACACAAATAAGTTAGGCGTTTAGCATTTTCTTTGCATTTTAACAGTGAGTAAAGTTTCTAAAAATTTTTGTAAAATTACCCTAATTGTAGCTGAAAGGGTGCTGATTTCAGAGATATAAAGCACTTTATTATATCTTTTACAGAGATGCTTTTAGAAGCCATTATATCAAAGTATTGAAAGCGTCAAAAAGACCCTTTGGGTTCAAAGGGTTAAAGGGAATGCTCCTAATCTCATTTTGTTACACATATAAAAGACACCTGTCCACAGAAGCAAGCATGCAACCAATCAGATCCCAAACTCTCCACCAAGACCAAAGAGCAGTCCAAGGATGTCAGGAACAAGATTGTAGACTTACACAAGACTGGAATCGGCTACAATACCATTGCCAAGCAGCTTGGTGAGAAGGTGACAACAGTTGGTGCGGTTATTCGCAAATGGAGGAAACACAAAATAACTGTCAATCTCTCTCGGTCTGGGGCTTCCTGCAAAATCTCACCTCGTGGAGTTGCAATGATCATGAGAACGGTGTGGAATCACCACAGAACTACACAGGATCTTGTCAATTATCTCAAGGCAGCTGGGACCATGGTCACCAAAAAAAAAGATTGGTAACAAACTACGCCGTAAAGGACTGATATCCTGCAGCTCCTGCAAGGTCCCCCTGCTCAAGAAAGCACATGTACAGGCTAGGGATGTGCGCGATTAGTTGGTTAAACGGTTAAACATGGCCAGACTCACTAGTCGGCACCAGAAATTATAGTCTGTTAAACATATTTTATTTTTGATTTTTGAAAGTAGTAAGTACTTTTTCTTGTTCACTGGGTCAGTCAGTTTCTCCCTGTCTGCACTCGAAACGCTGTTGACGCTCTAAGTTGGGAGTGCGTTGCTTTCAGAGTGGCAAAACTGCGGGGACAGACGTGGCTCATTGTTGGACACAGCAGTTACCAATAGCTACTAGCTAATCAAACAAATGTTGATTAAATGGAGTTAATAATTGTTTAGCAGCAAAACTCACTTCCTCTCTGCTTTGGATTTAACCATGTGCAATTACAATTAATGGCGCTATAAATAAAAATGTCATATTTAGCCGTGCTTGTTTACCTGACAACAATTAGCCTGAAAAGATTGTTCCTTGTTGGCTCATCTATGGATGTATTGTAACAACAAGGCATTCTTTTTTTAAATTTTTTTTGTTATCAAACAACCAATTTATATAAGTATTACAGAACAATGTTTTGCAAAAAAAAAGTGAGATTTACGTAACACGTTTGGCCCGGTGCTCGTGAATAACGGATTGGTAGTTCACATTTGGCATGATATATTGACAATGATAATATAATTTGATAATAATTTTAGATGGGCTATAAGGAAAATGAGGATAGAGGGAAAGCCTACCTGTAGTGATCCCCATTCAGACATAGCAGCTGATGAGAGTGCACTCAGTGCAGGTCCCGTAGGGAGAGACCGACATGAACATAATTAGCCTTAGATTGATACATTTTGACTGTTTACTGATTTTCTTAATTTTAGACTAGTCGACTAGTCTAAATAAAAATTTAAACGACTGGGAAATTAATCGTTAAGAACATCCCTAGGCCTCTGCCCATCTGAAGTTTGCCAATGAACATTTGAACGATTCAAAGGAGAACTGGGTGAAAATATTGTGGTTGGAGATCAAAATAGAGCTCTTTGGCATCAACTCAACTCGCAGTGTTTGGAGGTGAAGGAATGCTGCCTATGCCCTGAAGAACACCATCCCCACTGTCAAACATGGAGGTGGATTATGCTTTGGGGGGGGGGGTGTTTTTCTGCTAAGGGGACAGGACAACTTCACTGCATCAAACGTGCAGATGGACAGTCAAATCTTGGGTGAGAACCTCCTTCCTTCAGTCAGGGCATGGAAAATGTATAGTGGATGGGTATTCCAGCAAGACAATGACTCCAAAACCAAAACTACGGCCAAGGCAACAAAGGAGTGGCTCAAGAAGAAGCACATTAAGGTTCTGCAGTGGCCTAGCCAGTCTCCAGACCTTAATCCCATAGAAAATCTGTGGAGGGAGCTGAAGGTTTGAGTTGCCAAACATCAGCCTCGAAACCTTAATGACCTTAATGAAGATTTGCAAGGAGGAATGTGACAAAATACCTCCTGGGATGTTTGCAAACCTGCTGGCCAACTACAACAACTGTCTGACCTCTGATTGCAAACAAGGGTTTTGCCACCAAGTACTAATTCATGTTTTGCATACTTGTTTCACTCATTAAGATGCAAATCAATTAAAAAAATATATAAGGTTTTTCTGGATTTTTTTGGTTATTCTGTCTTTCCCTGTTCAAATAAACCTACCGTTAAAATGTATAATTTCTTAATTAATGTGCAAACACACAAAATCAAATAATTTTTTCACTTAATGTATTTAATTGATTATAGCTCATCCAGTCCTTTTAACCTGTTGAAATTCCTCAATTTAAAGTCCCAATGCATGTCATTAGATACATTTTCTGCTTGCCAATAAGTGATTGCAGCCTCTAACTTGCAACTCAAAGGTTGCTTCTGTCTCAAAATTACTTGCTTTCATTCATGAGTTATGTTTAATAGATTATATCTTACCCAGTCCTTTTTACATTTTGAAATTCCTTTAAAGGGTCAATGAGACACAATTGTTGCTTCTGCTTCACAATGACACATGCACAATATTTACTACTCTACTGTACATATTAGGAAGTATGTTATTTTATCCCACAGATACATGTTATTCGTGCAACATATGATATTAATAACATTAACACACAATATATGTGCCTATATGTGTATATATTAGGGGTGTAAGGTATGTGTATTCGTATCGAACCGATCAGTATAGACGTTATGGTTCGGTGCATGCAGTTAGTACGGTATGGTGGCGTGAAGATGTATAATGCGGAACCAAAAGTTACAAGCGCGGGTTTTCAAACGGATGCTGTAAGCATTGACAGTGCCTTACCTGCTACTTTTCGGCTTCTGTTGAATCGACAGTGTGTTGGTGTTAAGTAAACAAGCTCGCTGCACAATGCATGCGGAACTAAAGTGGAATAGTTTTCAGAGTTAAAAAAAAAAAAATTCTCCGCTTTTGAACACTGCCGGTCGCCAAGTAATTCTACCCACTTCGCAGCAGAGCCATTTCTCTGCTTCGTACCAACGGCACTTGTGAGGCTATATGTAATTTACTCTTAATTAATAAACGTTGCATTGCTGTAACGTCTCGAGGAGGTGAGGGACAATATTGCCTGACTGAGTAGTTTAATGATTTGGCTTTACACAGTCAAATCAACTCAAACCAACAGGGAACAGAGCAGTGTGGCATCTGTGTGTGTGTGTTGAACCTGTTGCGTAACACACCGGTGAGAAGGACTGGGAGGGAACGTGCCGCCCATCTGCACAGCTCCCCATGTTACAACTGCGTTGTGTAGTATAAGCATAATATTAAGCATGTTTAGCCAGTTAAGTAGAATAAAAAATGTGAGGCTTATATAGGCTATAAGCTAATGCTATGTGAGTAAAAACAATTCTATCGAAAATGTACCGAACTGTGAGGTCTAAACCAAGGTATGAACTGAACCGTGACTTCAGTGTACTTGTGTGTCACAGTGTACATAAGTGAAGTTACATAAACCCACCCCTAGTATATATGTATATATTAGGGGTGTAATGGTTCTGAGACCGAAACCGCGATACAAACGTCCACGGTTTCGTGTTGCAGTTCTTGAGGACAGAACCGTGGTCCGCGCACACACACACACCTGTTGCAGCCTGTTGAGGTCTCGTATACATTGCTACTGTAATTAAACTTCCATTTTCAATTCACGTTTAACTCAACACATCAATGTGTGTGTGTGTTTAATTTTCTGAGAAATGACAAGTCTCGCAACGCACACACTCATACTGTGTCGTCTTCGTGGGTGGGCTAAGCATGACACTGAGCCACTTTCTTATGGGTGGCTCTTTCACAATGCCTATCTGACGTATGTCAATATAATATCCATGGGAGTGGGAGTGCTTCAACTCGCCTGTAGCTCTATTGCACCAAATATAGGCTATGTCTACAGCTGTTCTTATACGGATGTAATACGCTTTGTAACGTCCAAATACATACAACTTGTCTGTGGTAATATGTAAGTCTTTGTGAAACTTTTCAGTTTCTGGTAACTGAATTTAACTGAAAGTCTTTGCGGAGTAAACAAGGCAAAGTACTGCAAGGTATTTTCTAGCAAAATTATACTGAACAATACTTGTTTTCAGGCATGATTATTATCAAGCAATATTATTTTCGATGTTTATATGCGCTTTGCAGAGGTGTGTAGAGTAGCCAAAAACTGTACTCAAGTAAAAGTACTGTTACCTTTTAAGTAATAATGACTCAAGTAGAAGTAAAAGTAGTCATCCAAAAAATACTTGAGTACGAGTAAAAAAGTATCTAGTGAAAAGTCTACTCAAGTACCGAGTAATTTTTTCATGATACACTTTTTCATCATATTTAAATAAGCAGAGCGTGAATTTAAATATCCAAAATGGTAATGCTGTACTCTTGTTTAGTGTTTGCACCTACATCACAACAGAACATGAACACAGTGTTGCCAACATAGAAACCCATAAGCTTTATTTAGCAACATTTCAGACTTTAGTGTTGCGACCTTGGCAACTTTATCGCTTGAATTTTTTTTTGTGTGAATTTTTAGACCCTCTGTGACCCTCTTTAGAAACTTTCAGATCACAATGGAAATGGGAAGAAGTGGGCTATATTAGCTGCTCAGAGTAATCAAAGTCCAGGGCTCTTTTGTCAACAGCACTGGGATCTCTCCCTCTCCCCTGTCTGTAGTTTGTACTGTACTGCGTGTGTGTGGCAGACAGGAGGACGTAGCTTGCCGCACATGTGAGTTTCTGTAGTTACGTTGCTTGACACTCACTGTGAAACAATCTTTTCTGCAGCGCCAGTCAGCCCCAGTGATCTACTTTGAATACCGGAAGAGCAGTTTGCATTGTTTACGTAAAAAATATCTTGGATATGGTCGGAATGATGTAGCGAGTAACGTCTGGAATATAGCCCGATGTAGTAGAGAAAATATACACAAATATACTTGAGTCAAAGTAAAAATGATGTTGCGTTAAAACTACTTTTAGAAGTACCAGTACAATTTCTTCACTCAAGTGACTCAAGTAAATGTAACGGAGTACCAGCAAGTGTAGCAAGCTACTACAAACCTCTGATGCTTCATATGTCTAATATCGTTGCTTATATTTGGAAAATAAACTATGGTAGTCATCAGTTTTCAGCGGACTTTTGACACGACAGGTGACCGCAAATGAGTGGTCAAAATTAGATAGTACAGCAGACCACTATCCAGCTGCAGTGGCGCTAATAATAGCATGCTGTCTGAAAAACTGAGTAGCTTACCATGCTTTCAAATCTCTCAATCCATGTCATGTGGAGATCGTATTCGAAACAATAAAGATAGACCTAGAAGATAGAACTGCTACACTACCAAAGCAGCCACAGCGAGGCGGGGGGGCCTCCTCGTCCCAAGGGCCCTGCCCTGCATACCAAAAAACTGACTAGGCCGCAGCCGCGGGGGAGTGCGACTGACACCTAATTAGAACCACCGCCCACCGTGGTTTCTTATTTTTTGAGAAGATAAACACTTAAAACTTGTTTGTATTAGTGATCTGTAAATATCAATAGTTATTTAATAATCAATGTAAATTATGAGTGTTATGCCTCCACCCAACTAGCCACAATATTCAAGCTGTCTGGCGTTAACGGGCGACCGGTGTCATGCCCAAAAGTGATTGTCCTATAAAAAGTTATTGCCGTCCGTTTATCAGGATAAAATTATTATTGGCTGTAATTTCCGATGTGTAAGCTATGCGTTTCTTTGCTATGTCAAATATCCTTATATTTACAAACTAGACTATTAATTAACATTATGGTTTATATAGGTGTAGATGAAAAAAATAATATCTTTTTAAATTATACCCGTTATAGTTTTTCACCTACTCTGTGACCTAGTTTATAATGAATCAATACATTTTTACCAGTTAAAAATGTGGGAAAATGCACTTTTTCATACAGTGATCACTTTTTTTCGGACAGTCACTTTTTGGCACGACACCTGTAGTCGGCAAGGTAAAAAAATAGGGACGTTTCTTTCCCTTTTAAGTTTCCATAATTAAACAAGACAGTCCCCATCATGGGACATGGATATATAATACAAATGAAGTGTAAAAAATATACTTACATTACTCATTCAAGCAGATGCCGGTTTGAAACAACCAATTTTAACGAGCAACTATAGCACTCGTTGACGCTGCTATTTTTAACCGTGAGTTTAACATGGACCTCTGCAGTGTTTTCCAATAACGGTTAGCATACACAAGTTTGCCAGCTGCAGAGCCAGAGGAAGAACCATACACCGGTCCTTTGACTTCAAGCGCATGCTTTGGTGAGTGCAGGCATATATAGCATAGCCTATCATGCTGCAGACACATGCCAAATTAATATTCGTCCCCCATTCACTTCCATTCTATATGCGAAGGTGCGATTAAAACATTAGCTTCCTGTGGTGAAGCAATTTTGGATCATTTTGTATAGACTAGAGTTCAACACTGATGAACTTTGATCTAAATACACAGCCTCAACCAACATTAAGGATGCTGCCTGGTTGACGCCACAGCTGGCTGCAGTGTTTGCTTTAGTTTTCTTGGTGAGGCAGGATGGAATGGAGTAGGCTTTGAGTATGAATTTCGCATAGAAAGGCGATGGTCCATTTCCTGCAGTTGTTGATTCGCGTAGCCTATATGTGACCGCAGCCTCACCCTCCTGGCTGCCGGTGAGCATTGATGATTATATGGATCAATTGATCGACATTGTTATTATGAACTGCTGTCACTACTATAAATTGAAACTGTAATCGAAATGTACGCCCACCCACACGCACATTTCTGGCTACGCTACTGGGCCTATATAAACTCAGCAAAAAAAGAAACGTCCCTTTTTCAGGACTGGTTAGAATACTTATAGCAAAATCTTTCCATTTACCAAAAACATCACCAAAGATATTAAATAGCCAGCTAAAGCCATTAGTATCAACACCAGAGTTTTCAACCCATTCATTTCTAAGTGATTTACGACCATTTATAGCTTTAGATACTGATACACCTGGGCCCGTGTTGTTGACTATAAATGTACAACAAGAATCAAGGAACATAACACATACACCCCCCCCTTTTACAGCCAAAAGCATATCAAAGGCCATCCTATTTTGCCAAGCCATAAGACTAGTAGCAGCTAACTGCTCAGCCAAGCCT
>JAODUH010000009.1:425836-437128 GCA_027564835.1 Typhlichthys subterraneus | reverse complement strand
ATGTTTGTTCAGGATGACAAGTTGCAGAGGCTGGTTGAGAAGTACGGCACAAACAATTGGCCTTTGATCTCTTTCCATTTCAAGGTGAGTTGATCGGATTAGGTAGATTAGATTGGATAGATAATGAAGATCATACCTGTATATTGTCTTGTGTCTCTCCCTAAGTCAGAATAATATGGCAAACACTTATTTTGCAAGATACAACTTTATGATTGGTCAGGGAACTTTCAAACCAGGAACATTTGTCAGATAGTTACAGAACATTCACCAAAACAGCACCCAGACTGACATACAGTATATTGTCATCATCTTTATGACAAATTACTTTGAATAGAGTTTACAGATTGAATTTCAGAGTGGATCAAATTGCGGAACTTGCAAAATGAGGATGGCCTTATCAGGCTAACATCCTTATTGTTTGATTATCCTGCCAGTTCCAGCATTCAGACGCCCAGTGTGAACGTCGCTGGCATAAGGAGTTGAACCCTGAGCTCATCAAAGGTCCTTGGACCAAAGAGGAAGATGAGAAGGTAAGAGACACACTACTGCTGAACTGAAATAAAAACACACTTTTCTTAAGAAATTAATATAAGTTATATACAAATATGAATTAAGAAAATTATATGTAATTGATTTAAATTGTCACTCGGCATGTACTCATTATGTACAGTTCAGTCAAGACCACTATAGTCAAAATTAAATAAGTATTTTGTATTCGCATTAAAGTTAATTCTTTTTGGAGGTATGGCTCTGTTCTGGGAGCTCCCTACCCTTCCACCTGCATACATGGAAAGCCTGTATACACAATATACCCCCCACAGAGCACAGAAGACAACAGACATCGATTAATACAGACACAGCAGAACAAAAAGGAGGTGCAGGGGAGGTTGGTGGGTTGCAAAGGGAAGGGAAAGGGAAGGGCAGGCTTAGCCAGTTTAGGCACCCTGGACTATTTGGCCAATGCGTCTAACGCAGCGATCAGCTGGTCTGTCAACTGGTTGGGATCATCTGATAATCTAGCTAACCCTGAATCAACGCTATGCTTAATTTTGTGTCGGGTGTAGTGTGTATAGCCTTAGAACTATAAAATAACAAGAAGTAACAGCAACAAGCAATGCGTTGACATACATTGTCGACAGCCATGGGTCAAAACCTAAGACGGCTCCCGAAAATTAAAGTTAGACATACTGTATGCAGTACTGTGATTTTCTGTGGTGGTCATGTAACTTTCACGTCTAAATCTGTCTGCAAGACGCTGCTCAAAGTGTCTTCAAGGCAGAAAAGAACGTTGGTCCCCTTGTGGCTACAGGCTGTTCAGCAGCACCAGCAGCAGCTAACAGAGTTAGCAAGGCTGAGCTAAATAAATTCCATATTATTTAGCTCATCTTCACGCTTGACGCCAGGTTAGAGTTGCCCAGCGTCTTCTGTGTGCATCTCCAGGTCATTCAGTTGGTGCGCAGGTTTGGTCCAAAGCGCTGGTCCATCATCGCCAAACACCTTCACAGCCGCGTGGGCAAGCAGTGCCGCGAGCGCTGGCACAACCACCTGAACCCGGCCGTGAAGAAGAGCCGCTGGTCCCCAGAGGAGGACAGCATCATCTACCAGGCCCACCAGGTTATGGGCAACCGCTGGGCACGCATCTCCAAGTTACTACCCGGCAGGTAGGCAGACTACCCGACTAGCCCAGACCAGACCAGCTATACTGACCTGTTACCCTTGAAGGGGAGCTCTGATACTGATCATTATTACAGGACAGACAACTCAATCAAAAACCACTGGAACTCCACCCTCAAGAGGAGGGTGGAGCGTGAGGGGTACCTGAAGGAGGTGTCTTGTTGCTCCAACTCCTCCAGAAGTTCCGGCAACACCTCAAAGGCCTCATCCTCCTCCTCCTCCTCCAACTCTACCAGGAGGAGGAGGAGGAGGAGGGTCTGCTCCCAGCAAGCTGTCTCCTTGCAGGTTTCTTCTCAATCATTACGCTTGTGGTGAAAGGTCGGGCTGTATTGACTAAATACTGTAACATTAGAAGACTCGGTATCCAAAACGTATCTGCCAGAAGGCTGGTTTAGGAGAACGTCCTAAATGTGGTTTGTGTTCCTAAGAGCAATTCACAGAGCATTTTGACACAGAAAGCACTCCTGCATCTGTGATAGGTTAAAGGTGATTGAGAGAACTCAAGCGGCTTAATTTCTAAACGCTGCCAGTGTTCGTATTACGCTGAAGCCCGGGATGGCTCTTAGTTCTAACCAGGGCATCCCTAGTTCAATTTGAATGCTGTGTCTGCTGTTAGAGCCCTTCTCAGGTCCGAATTTGTAGACAGCATCACAGTATTTAGCCCAACTCCATTAATTTAATACGGTACGCAACCTAAATTAACATAAGAAATGCCACATTGCACTCTCGTAGCCAGAAGTGCTTCGCCATGACTTGTATTTAGTAGGTTTATGTGTTTCCATTTATCAGATTTCCTGTGCCGATAATAATTTTCTGTTATAAAATCCTTTATAACTAAGCATTTTCTGGTTGCCGTGACTATCACGTTCATTGTTTCGCTCCTTAAACAGCTAGCCACGCAGATTTTGTGCATTGTGTATCAACCAAGATTAGACCTTTGTCTCGCAGGGGAACATAGATAGATTAATTACGAAGTAAAATATGTGATAAGACTAAGCAAACTGCATATTTGGATATAGTTTTACAAAAGCCTAATAAAAGGCTATTGGTGCATACAAATTCACCAAAATGCAGTAAATGAAGACTTCCCCATCCAAAAAATAAAATCTGTAAAGTGGGCCCCCCCTGGGAGATTTATTATTGTGTAAAATATGTGATAAATATAAGCAAACTGGATATTTGCATATAGTTTATTTTAATTAAGTGTTTGACCCCCTCCTCCTGCAATTTTCCTTAACTTTATTTTAGTGAGAACATTTCACACATAAAAAAAAAAAATGCTTTATTTGTGATAGATTTCTGGCCACGAATTTGAATGCAAAATGTAATTATCATTTTCGAACTCCGAAGTACAGTAAGACCTTCTGACAAGCGCTTCAGTGCAGCATTACACACTTTATTCTCTGTTTTTTAAGGTTATTTGTAACTGCATACTGTACAGGCATTTTATAAATGAGAGCCCTGAGCACTAAGCACCATTTCATATTATGTAATTATTTCATTATATATATAATATTATTACATAATTAAGATATGTCTTGTAATGGTAAAACTACGTAATGGAGCCAAGCCAAGCCACTGTTGCTGCATATATGTAACCATTGGGATTATTATCATGTGGATTCTGAATGTCAGATTGTCCATAAAACAGTTTTTGGCAATTAGTGGTACAAACGTAGAGCATGTTTTCATTTATCAGTTATGCCAAAACAGCTCAATAACCACTTTATATTTGAATAATGTCAAAAGTAGTCCATACAAACTTTCATAATGACTTATGTCAGGACGTCTACCATCTCCATCCAGCAGGGGGCAAGCTTGCTGAGTTGGTTCAGCAGTGGAAGTGAGGAGGCCAACAGCATACTGGCCAGCCGGGATAATGAGCGGAACTCCTCCTCTGATCCAGTCCATAACCTGGATCATGGAGAGCAGAATGGCTGGTGTGATGTGACCCACAGCTTGGAGGGAGAGCACAATGTCTGGAATGACCTGTCCCACAGCCTGGAGATCATCCACGTGGTAAGGAAACATCTTGAGCTCCTTTGGTCCACTGTACTTTCTTCATGCTGTTCATGAACACTACAGATTTGAGATCCCTACTAGAATTGTAATTCCTTATGTATTCGCTCAGTTTGTGTCTGGATTTACCATTGTCGTTGAAACCAGTGTCAACAACATTAATTAATTAATTAATTAACATTAATTATTCTAATGATAATGTGACGTCCTTTTGCAGGATACCGTAGACTGGTCAAACTGGGTGGACTGGTCGTGCCTGACTTTGTCTGAGAATGGCTGCAGTCAGAATGAATCTTCTGCCCTGGATCAGAGCAGATGCAACGTGGAGGTGCTATCTCCAAGCCAAGACACGGTCTCTTGTCCTTTTATTTGACTTACTGGGTTATTGAGTTACAAAATAGTCTCATGTTCCACATCCTGTTAGTCTTGTTCTAGTTGTCTTTTCCCTGTGTTCCACATTTCCCTTAACCCAGTCTGTTTTTCCTGTGTTCCACGTTTCTCTTACCAAGGTCCATGTTTCCCCTGTGGTCCATGTTTTCTCTATTCCAATCCGTGTGTTCCATGTTTCTGTTCATGTTCAGGTGATTGCACCTGTGTTAATCATGTCTAACCTGACCATTATTGTCTTTGTGTCTTTGTGGTCTCTTTCCTGCCTGGTCTAACTGTGTATTTAAGCCCTTGTGTTTCTTCTGTCCCTGGTTGGAGACTGCTTCTCCTGCTTGTTCTTGTGTTATTGTTATCATTAAACCTTGTTATTTACCAAGTTCTGTCTATGTGTCTTGCACTTGGGTCCTACCTCTCTCCCTCCAAGCTATACACCAGCGGGTCAAGTATATTTTGTCACCTTACAGACACAATCTTACAGTTTGCAAAACAAAAAAAAACTCTCCCTTTAATACAATACATGGGGGCTCCTTCAGCCTCACACATTGGAAATGCATTGTGAAGGCTAGGATATTGTTGTGTGCAGTCTGCACCATGTTGTTTGTGTTCCTGTTTATGGAGCCAGGGCTGTGTAGAAGTACTGGATTATATTTTCAGCATGCACATTGAATGGTAAGCTAGTAGACTGGGAGGAGATACTGGTAAAAAAGTGTATTAGCTTCCAATTGCTTACTATACCTTTAAATTTACTATTTTATTGTATTCTCCAAACAAATACAATGCTACTATGCATGGCATTATTAGCAAACATATTGTATTTTGTCTTTCATTTAGCACAAACAGTCATTGGAGTTAGAGGCCATGCACTTGACTCCAAACAGTTTTGCCATCTTAATCATGCATTTTGTCATTTTCACCCTTTGATAATGGCTTGATTTCAGTTTAAAGTGTGTTGGGAACAGGTGTGGTGTCCGCCCTAGTGCAGTCCTTGCTTACATCATCATATTACAGATCTTGGCAGGGTCTGCATATGGCTGCAGCAGTGCTCTGTCCTGGGCTACAGTGCTCTCCTTAGACATCATGGCTCTGGAGGCACATAATAATGTGCCCCATTCACAGTGAAGGAGGCAGAGCTACACAGAAAGTCTCCATCCACCTGACCGTGTTCTTGCACAGCCATGATTATTGAGTTGTTAGCTCGCTGGTTAGTTATTACTGGATAAAAATGTATGCATATTTTTATAGAGTATATATATTATAAATATATATTTTAGCTTTATGGTTAGAAAAGTGTGTACTGTTTGTTTGTGTCTGTGTTTTGTACAGTAAAACCTGGTTGTTCTTTTGCAGGTCTCTGGAAAGACGATTCCACAAAGCAGTTCCTCCTGGTCTGAGAGCCCCCCTCTGATCCCACTGGATTTCTCCCCATCACAGGTGAGGAGCAGGCCCCGTTCTGCCTGCAGATGTCTGTATTGTCCTCAAGGTGGCAACACTAACATAAAAATGCCCAATCTACTGCTATGTAAAAATGATGCCTTCAGGATAGTAATTACCATTAGAAGGGTGATTATATGCTCTCCTTTACAGTTCCTTAACACATGTGGGGAGCATGCTTTTACTGTGGCCGAGGACATGATTTTACAGCAAGCTTTGCTGCTGGACCAGGGACCTGCACTCTCCTCTACTCCTGTGTGTGCTCTGAAACACCACCACCACAACAACCACCACCAAGACCTTTCTGAGTACAGGCTGTGCTGGTTAGACCAGACTCTTCTACTGTCCTGAGCCTCCTGTTACATTTTAGATTATGTATATAGTGGACCCTTTTTGATGCTTGGTGTGAATGCACGCAATGCAGGGATATGCACCCAGCACACTGACAGCAGTATAAATATTAGTTATCATGAGAAATCTAAATAGTTTTAAATAATAATTAAAAGTTAATTCATAATTGTATTGTATTAACAGTCATTCTTCAGTTTACAGTAGCTTCAGGTTTAGCAATGCTTCTGGTGTGAACTGTTTTCAGGAGTCCAGAGGAGACAAACACCATGACACCAAGACCTCCTGCCACACCAACACCTCTAAAGTTCAACGGAAGCTTCCAGGAGGTCGGATTGGCCCATCAGAATAACGGTCATGGACATTTGATTTCTTATCCTGGAGTTTTTCACACTTTGCTGTGTGTGTTTCAGGCTCATTACCAGTTGAATTGGTCATTTCTAAGGGAAACAGAGGCAGAAACAAAGGCATTGAAAAATGAGGTACACACTGTTTTACCGTAAAACTGCAATTAATAGCCCAGGCTTTTATTTGCTTCAATCAATAAATTCAACAGGCCTTTAGTTGGGACAGGCATTTAATTACTTTCACACAAAACCCTTGCTAAAATAATATGGGAAATATGATCAAATAGATTATTATTTAAACCAGTATTAATATTATTTGTATGTTTTTTAAAATGTAATTGAAAAAATAAATTCCTTTACTCTACAGAAAGCATTTAGTTCACCAAATAACGAGTAATTGTAAATTTTTGACACTGCTTGTAAAACATCTGCACACATGCTGCCTGTGAGCAACAAGCCTGTCAATGTTTGGCATAGCTTACAGTAAATGTAAAGGGGTGAGAAGTTAAACTAGCATTGACAATTATATTTTGTAGCCAGGAAATGACAAGCACAGCCTACCTAACATCACCAGTAGTCTCTTTATTGCCACCTTCCTACTCATCCGCACTACTCTCCACACACTATATTGATGACAAAGCTTGATCCAAAGTGTGATCCAAGCAGCTTAGAACTAGCTCATGCAGACGACTTGGTGGGAAGTTTAATAGGCTACATCCAAAGAACTTCTATTGAAAAAAAACAGACCAGGATTATAATTGAGACCTGCTTTTATTAGTCAAAATATGTAGCCACCCCAGGCCAGTTTCACATTTTGTCAAATTGCTCAAAGGCACTCCAGTATAGCAGTGTCTGTGTGCTGCAGGTTCAAGGGAGACTGAATTACTCCTTCCTGGGTCGTGAAGAGCTGAACTTGTCTGCTGTCAGCATAGAGGAGGTATGCTCTCTGACTGAACATCTTTAGTTCTACCTCTAGGAATACATTACTTTTACCACAATAAACATACCAAATATGACTTTTGAGCGTTTTACATGTATATAATAATAATAAAGTCATTTTCATTCAGTTCAGTCAAGAATGTACTGTATGTGTTTGTGTGTGCGTGTCGGGCCCAGTACCAGTTGAATGTGGCATTCTTAGGCGAGACTGAGCCATTGCATTGGCAAACAGAGGTGAGGAACAAGGTATAAGCAGTTTAAGATAAGCAGTTTAAGTGTCTAACAAATACAACGTTGCTTCAGTATAGCTGCTGTCTTTGTGCCGCAGGTTCAGGGGGACATCCTTTTGAAGAGCAACCTGCTGAATTACTCCTTCCTGGGTTGTGAGGACCTGAGCTTCTCACCTACTTGATGACTTTGTTCAACAGTCAAGAGATCTTAGCTGCTGGCTGCTGTGTAGACCATCGTTGAACTGGGTTGGAAAGACTGTTGAGGCACTACGTGGAGCTAGAGTCATGTCTTACTCTCTTCACAAAGGACAGGAATGGAAGACATTTATTTCTATTTAGTCCATCACCTCTGAAGGACAGGCCCAGGCGGATAGTTATTTTTAATGAATATAGATTTAGAATAATTTCATCAATTGATAGATAATAAATAATAAATATTAATATTTTAAGTGGTTATTTTAAATGTATTATATTCTTAATTAATATTGTATCCTAAAATATTTTATAACTTACATGAGTGTATGGTTATGTATTTTTATTGTATAATGATACATCAATATGGTTATCATTATATCACAATGTATTATATTTTAGCCTCATCGCTTAATTTATTGTAAAATGTGCATATCTTAATATATATAAAATCACTTAATTTGTATATTTTAATTCATTGTATCTTGGGAGCAGAGCTGATATCTTTGTTTTCAAAATCAGATTTGACCAAGCTAAGACTCTGCCGCTGTTGAATGGGTTAGGGTTAGGTTTCAGTAAGACAGAAGTTGAAGAAAGCTAATGGTACTTTCAAATTTTGGAAGCATCAACATTGAAAAGCGACTGTAAGAGCAGTTGATTTGAGTATTTATTTCAGCTATTTATGTTTAGTCACTGTGCTTATAATAAAATAATAAGACATGAATATGTAATGTTTTATGGAAAAATTGATGTTTCATGTATGAAAATTAACATACTGTATAGTATACCGCATTGAAACATAGCAAAGCAAATGACATGGATTAGTTATTGTTATTGGTTATAAACAACACATTTTTGATAGTCGGTAAGCTTCATAATAAATATTTGTAATAACCACACAACAATTTCCATTGCCTAAATGTGTGACAAGAATCACTAGGTTTTTGGTCATGGCATTTTTATGGCATGCCGAGTGTTGATTTTTCTTACCTAGCATTAATTAGAATGCTGGGTAAGAAACATCAAACATGACAAGACTAGTCTGGTGGGAGCAGCTCACCTGCCTGCTGGATAGGATTCGGTGCAGGAGGCTGGGGGAATCGTCCTGGTCCAGTGAACGCAGGGTGTTCTGTACCCTGTCAGATCACATGGACATGAAGTCAGACATGAGTATATAGAGGGTTATCCTGCAGGTCTGTGTACATGCAGATAATCCACACACCGTTACAGTTAACACAAATTTCACCATGCTGTAGTTGCCCTCTATATCCAAGTGGGGGCTCAGGATTGTCACAACAGTAGCTGGGTAGCCTACAGATAACCAAATGGGCTGGTTATGGCTCTGGGCTGTTTTCCATCCTGTAAATTAACAGTGAAGATGTCACAATTACATAATGCGGATACATACACAATAACACTTTGTACTGTATCATATACACATAAACAGTGTATGTACAGTATATGTTGGTTTAGCATACATATCTTTAGGGAATTTTTACATTCCAGTTACCTCATCACGTGATAAGTTAACCCTAGAATACACAACATGGGTCCCAATGGATCCGGATAAGATATTTTTTGCTATAACTTTATAAATATATAATTTCATCGTTCAAGCTGCTAGGATATCCCAAATGAATAAACAAATGTTTTTTTATGTTCCCATGTTATTTCATACATTTTAGATTTTTTACTTTTTGAGTAAAATCAGTTTTTGTTAGTGCTACTAGAGCACACAACATGGGTCAAAATGGACCTGTAATCATTTCCTATGGGACTTGATGCATAAGATGGACTGCGGAGGTCAACGTGTTATAACTTTTGAAATAATGTATATCCTCATTTGATATTCATGGTATTTATTAACTGTCATGTGTTTGCTAATCACAATTCTTATTTCTTTTTAATGAAATAATTTTTGTATTCTTAACCCAATTGGTCAAAACGGACCCGTCTTCATTTAGTGGTTTTTATTTACCTGAGATTTTTTTAATTGTACAGAAATGTATTTATAATTGAAAGTAATATTAATTATTGCATTTGCCCCTAGATGTGACTGTTTATATCAATGCTGGAGTATGTGCTGCAATAGGAATGCATGAGCCTGTGTGTGGCATTGCTGTAGTCATTGTGTTAAGACATTATACATTACTTGGACATTTTAACTGTTATTTTACTATATAAAAGGCATTCAACATCAACAAGCTTGTGCTAGATGACCATAGACCACTGCAGCATATTCTGTACCAGTCACTGGTCAGGATCAATGTGTATGACCTCAGACTGTAAATCTAGACCACTCATATCCCTTGTCCCCTGCCTCCTCAGTCAGCATGCATGAGCCATGTTGCAAATCTGGATAAAGATTTAAAGATAAATAGAAAAAGGAATTTGTTAATTTGATTCCAATACATGAATATGGGTCCCCATTACCCATAGGCAAAATGGGGTATAGGACAACCACAATTATTTGTATTAAAACTTTTATTTGTTTTTTTCCTTCAAAACAGAGCCAAAACAGCTTTATTAGATAGAATACCTATAGTTACATGCAAGTGCAATTAAAGTAGTAGTTTTGTATATGGGACATTTCAAATGGCACTGCCCAAATGTGCCCACCTGGCTAAATTGAAAATTCTGCCTGACATACGTCTAATAAAACCTCTCTCAATGTGCACTGCTTCACTCTATTAGAATCAACAATTGCACACGTAATATGCAGATGTTGGGTTATTGATTTCTATAGGATATAGGCTGCAACTGCATCACTCCAAAGATATTTTTACTTTTAAAGTGTGTAGATTTTTAGGCGGAAATTAAATATTAAATTGTTGCTGTTTTCCATCTCTATACTTTGCAATGGTAATATAAATATGTTTAGTCATAATGTATTCACATTCAATAGCTTCTGCCCTATCAAATGAGACCAGAAGTGTGCATGTAGGCCTCCTGGTTGAGGAGTAACACTGTCTTGCTTGATTTGTGGTATTACAGTTTTGTTTTTTTTCAGGGCTGGAGTTTAAGAGGTTAAATCAATACAAAGCAGGCAGATTAGTGACATTCTTAAAAGCTTGTCTTTACATAACAGTCTGGTAAACTGGGAAATAAATGTGGATTTGCAAAACACCTCCATATTGGCACCACACAACACTAACAGTGGCAAGATTAGGCATTTGATTAACATACATACAACTAACATAGCCAGTTAGGTGTGTAGAGTAGACAAATCATACATAATGTTTTAGGACAAATTACACTAAAATTACAAATTACTGTGTGTTTGTTAATCAGTAGATCTTCATAGATGCCTCAAACAGGTGTGTTAGGTCTTCTTCGGTGTGTTGTCTGGGAGACAGCTTTGTGACACGCTCCTGAAACCACAGGACATGACGACACTGACGTCAAGAGCTTTAAGGGTCAGGGATACAAACAGCGGAACTGCCTGTCTTATATTTCATTCTGTCTCTACAGCCTCTGTTGTACTGGTCTGGTGTTAGTGCTGGCACCTGTGGTATGGTCCCTTTAACTAGACCTGGGATGTCCTCCTTGGTGTATCCTACAGAAGCCAGGCCGTCGTCTACGTCCAGATCGTACAGGAACTGTCTCAGTGTGTCGGCCAGGAGACGGCCAGCGTCCTCCCTCTTAGTGCTGCTCACATCCGCCCCTGGAAACACAACAACACAAACACTGTGTGTGTGTGTGTGTGTGTGTGTGTGTGTGTGTGT
>JAODUH010000009.1:391387-408905 GCA_027564835.1 Typhlichthys subterraneus | reverse complement strand
AGGACTCATTCCCTACCCAGAGTAGGCACTCCATCGGTTTCCTGCTGAGAACCATGGCCTCAGATTTTGCGGTACTACAAAAATACAAAGTAGATTTAATTAAAAAGTTCTCAGGGAAAAACTATATGGAGAGACGGCTAAGGAAACAATGAACAAGACTAGCATGGAAACTGAGTTGTAACATCAATACTGCCTGAAGATAGGTCCAAGATTGTAATGGTGAGTCTGAATTATTTGTAACAGGTGATGGTGATTGGTTAGCCTCGCGAAACCATCCTGATCTTGTAAGTTTCAGTTTTACTTTCAGTTTGGCTGCGAGTCTGGAGATCTTGGACTTGGTTGTGCTGCTGTCCAGTAAATCAGTGTGTCCAGTCAGCGTCGTACTGTTAGATACGGCCGTGGTTAAGGTGTAAACAGCTCGAGAACAACAATGGCATAGGGTGCTCCCTCAATTTGACAGAAAGAGCATTTGACTACAATGGCTGACTTCAGCAAATAGGTTTCCAAAAGTAGATAGTCACACTGTAACTGGGTGAAGATGGAGCCAAACGAGGAATGGAACGTCCACACTGAGCATGGCAGGGTCAATGTGGCAGTCGATCAACAGACAACCTCGAGAGAGATCCTGTAAAGGCTGTTGTTTTTCAGTCCTTAGTGATTCCTCTGCCCTCAAGCTTGGTTACATCATGGCTCCCTTACCATCCTGTGAGCAGCCACAGTGATACTGATCTTCCAGATATGCCAGTCATGCCTCCAGACACATGAGGCTGAAGGTTCCTGTGGCCTTTGACTGGCAGTCAACACTGTAGCCACATGTGTTTTGTAACAGTGCTCAGTTCATGTGTAACCTTATGCAGCCAGCCATCGCTCTGGGCACACTATCAACGGTCAGTCCAAACAAGGAAAATGTCACCAAGGAAGCATATACTGTTGCCAAGGAAACAGATATGCCAGCTTCATACTGCCGATAGCAACATTGAGCTCTGACCTTGTAGATCCTTTAGCCTTCAATGAAGCCTCTATATACTCTAAAGAAAAGTGCTTGTCTTTTGACACGTGAACTTTAAGTAGTCACAAAGTTCTGCTTTATAACAAACTGTACATAGGGGCTTTCTTTTTTGAACAAAGTCTCTCTAATAGTATTTTCTAGAAACAGAATATAACTGTAGGTAAAAGATTTTTGTAGTGGAAGCTTCCTGGTTTGTAGTCTGAGTAGTACTGTATTGACCAATCACTGTTGAGTGGGCTTTGGTTGCATGTAGATAAACATAAATCTATGTGGAGAGCAAAAGAGGTGGCTCAAGATAAATCATCTAATGACGATTTTGCTGTGTCTCTATTAATACTTGTCTGTTTAGCCAAAGTCAACTGCAACTCCATTCTCGTGTCTCAAGTTGCTAATGGGACTGTAAACAATGTAAATGGGATTGTAAACTATCTTGTGCACACAAGATTGCGCCTCATGGCCCTGATCCAGAGCTAAATATACCGGAACTGCCGAAATATCCACTTGTGTTCAGTGTGTGATTGGTGTTGAATTTAATTTGCATATTTGTATTTGCACTTTTGTATGTTAGCATTTTATAGTGTTTCGGGTATAATAATTATGTTATTGTTTAGTAATTGTGAGCCAGTTATGTTGGGCGGAGAGTCTGAGGGAGCACCTTATTGAAAGGAGAGGTGTTTGTTTGTTTTGATTGTGTTTGAATATCAACAAGTCTTTGTTTTTTGATTTGATGTCGTCAGCACTATTTGCTCTCACGTGTTCATCCTGCATGCTGCTTGCAACAATATTGTAGCCACATAGTACAAACATTATACTATACTTTGTCTGCCTTTAAACATGTCTAATGAGTTTAAACCTAGGCAACATGGGGTCCGGTGTACAGTATGTCTAGGGTCTGGGCGTAATTAACCCCTGCAGTCCCTCATTATTTAAATGAGGCTCACTGTGCTGCAGCCACCTTACATATGCTACGTACTGTGCGCATGTTAATTATTTTACGCACATGTCAAAGGGTTTTATTTATGTGCAGCTGCGGTTTCGTAAACATTCAGTTGAGTTGAGTTCAACTTATCTTCCTCCAGGGGGTTTGCCTGGTTGCCGTAGGTGAAGCTGTGTTATTTATATTCATATGCAGCATGAGTCTTCTTGGTTGAAGACACCAGAAGCGAGCACATGAGTATGATGATACCAGTCTGCGCTGCGTTTCATGGTACTACTGAGTATAGGCCTTGAGTATTTATAAGCACCACCTGTTGCAAGTGCTGCTATTTTTGAATAATAACGTTTTGAGGGGCTGTAAAATATTTTTGATATGGGGAACGATAAAGTGAATACACTTTATATGTAATGAGTTGACATCCCAAGACCAGATATGATCAGGTAAAATGAATTAATTCTTGTTCAAATATCTGCAATCTTCCTGTGGCTGGATATGGTATCATGAAATACCTACCTTTCCAAAGGCACCAAGTAATTTGCGAGGCAATGAGCAATAAAGCACAAAATTTGGAGTTAAATCTACTGATAAATTTGAAAAATGAATAATGTTGTAACTGCTAGGCAAAATGAATGAGCAGTTAATTGGATTAATGAAATCATCAAGTACAAACTTGATTGTCTTTCTGTGGCATTTGTCAAGGTGAATGTGTGTGACAGCTCTATTTATAGATGAATATGGCCACAATCAAACAGTCAGTTACCACTACATATATGCCTCAATACTGTACGTTGTCATTACATGCAGCCTACTGATACACACACACACACACACACACTTTATCATCCTGTTAATGGCTTCAGGGTATATAGCTTACACACTGTAAAGGGTAATTTATATAAAGTTGCCATCTGTCTGTTGAACGGAGGATTAGTCACTAATGGAGCAAATGGAGGAAAGCTAATGTCAGCAGAGAATGTTACATGAGTATGGCTTTACTCCCAACTTGCCGCAGCAAGCAATGGAACATCATCAGCTGCCTGCTACTGGGAGCCACACCTCACAGCCTCCACAATGGTCTTTTCTTATGTTACCTTACAGTACAGTGTTTAACTTCTGTTATCTTAAGTTAATGCATGTAAGCATCTTAACTTGTAATTGTATTGCAACCAACGTAATTATTATAACTTGTATTATCTAATATTATCTTATTTAATCATATTCAAATTCACAAATCTTGAATGTGCACAAATTAAATAATGTTTGGAAATAATTTCATAATATATTCACATTATAAGCAAGAAAAGCAAAGATGCCGGTACACTACAACATCACGTACTGTACACTGCAATATCACATGTGCATCATTGTCAAATCTCCCATATCATGCTTACATTTTTACTTTAATTATCTGTCTTGTCTTCACCCGAAATTCTTGTAAACTTAGTCGTGAGCAGAAGACATCAATATTATAATATTAGCGAAAAAGGTATTAGTGTAGCACTCATCAATAACATGGCTTCTGAGAGTGACTGCTGTGTGACTGCCTGACTGACATATGCATGAAATCCCTCTAAGTTGTTTGTCTTCTGAAACTTCCCTCTGTTTTCTCTGTGTTTGGACTGAATGTAACTGTTTTCTGGTGTCACTTGAGTGGAGATAAAAGGGGGACAAGCGAGTTCATTCTGTTTGCATGTGCTTTCCCCTTTAGACTCTGGCTGCCCTAACGAGAAATTCAATAAATCTGCTTCCAAACCATCTCGCACAAGCTTTGCATGTCCACTGTGGTCCTGAGGAAATTAACAAGCGAATAGAGAGCGCCATCGACTTACGGAGTGGCGATAAGTTGAGAAGAGAGCATATCAAGCCTTTCTCTCTGATGTTTAAAGACTCCAGCCTGGAAGAGAAGGTAGCTGGAAGTCCAGACAGACACTGTTTTTCTCTCTTTCTCCCTCCTCACATCTTCTTTGAGATAGAGTTGTCAGATGGAAAATGGCGACTAGTGATTCTTCCCGCCATCATGAGTAAGCTAAAGGCACGTCAGTATGAAGGTCTAGCTTCAGGCCAAGGTTACTTGCTGTAACTGCCTCACAGTTTACAGGCCAAGCCCTTCTTTCTGCTCTATAGGCTAGCATGTGTTTGTTAATTGAGCTTGCATGATTGCATGTTTTGACTGCAAAGTGCTTCAACACAAAGCTGACTAAACGCATTATGAACAGTAAATAGATCACGACTCATCATAAACTCATTGAATGAATTTGGTTGATTTTAGACTATAATGAATGTGACTGAATAGGTGGTAGATTGTCTTTGGTGAAGCTGATTGGCTAGAAATCAACTTTAGTTTACTCATGACCAAATGTCAATGGACCTGTTTCCCTTTTATGGAAAGTGTATCTTTTTTTGTTGCATTTTGCCCCCCTCCTCTTTCCCTGTACATCTTTTTAGTTGTGACTTAAGCACACCTTCAGCGTTTGAGTTGACCTTCACCTGTGTGTGTTACCCTGTAAATTCTGCTGCTTTCAGACATCGCACCTGAAGACGTAGGTTTGGTTGATCAACAATTATCAACAAGTTATTCCAGTTTGCTTTTGCAGAAACCCTTAAATGCATTAGGTACATCCAAGATGATCAGCTCTGCCATCCAAACAAGGACTTACTAACATACAGTTAAAGGAATACTCTTTGGATTATAAGGCCCTCAGTAGCCACAATATTTGGCCCATCTTGTGTAAAAACACAACTGTGTGAGAGGTGTGGGAGGGCCACAGTGTTTTCAATAAATGAGCAGTGTTCATTTGAAACCCCACACTCCCACAGCTGTTTCCAAACCAGCTGACTCGATTATTGGGGGTTCTTCAGACAACGCTATATGTGTCTTTATGGAAACATAACATCCTGTGATCACAATTTATGTCAGCGTCTTTTAAACTTTTTGATGCCCTCAAAGAAACGTTGCAACGGGGGTATTTTTTAATATAGCAAAACATCCAGCATAAAAATATATACATATAAATACTTAATAAATCAAGGTTAAAAATACATTTTTGAAATCACCCTGTGACTCCTAGCTAAGGGTAAACTAGCCCTGACTTTGAAATCCACTACTTTATACATCTGTGTACATCATTCATGAGCTAAAATTATCTAACAGCTAGCTTCTGCTTGCAAGCTTCCCACATTCCCCTAGAATTCATAGCTCACTGCCCCTCTCTATTTCTCTTTCTCTCTCTCTCTCCCTCTCTCTCTCTCTCTCTCTCTCTCTCTCTCTCTCTGTCACACCCACACTTAATCTTTCTCCCGTTTATCTCGCTCTAAGGCTTGTGGGTAATCGTGGCATGTCGACGTGTCCTGCGGTGCCTTGTGTGCTGTGAGGTGAAACTGTTCTGAATGTTTCGCTCCTTTACTTTCATGTTTCTCTCGCTCTCTCTCTCTCTCTCTCTCTCTCTCTCTCTCTCTCTCTCTTTCTCTCTCCTCTCCTGGTGCTGTTAAAGTACTCCCAGATGAGGGATGAAGTCTTCAAGTCTAATCTGGTGTGCGCCTTCATCGTCCTCATCTTCATCACAACCATCCAGGGCCTGCTTCCCTCAGCAAGGTGGGTTAAAGGACAAGCGGGGGTTGTCTGTGAATACACTGCAATTTACTGTGATATGCAGCCTTCCCTGAAATATATACTGTGTTAATGTGTATATATACTATATATATATATATATATATATATATATGCCTACAGTATATATATATATATGCCTACAGTAGCCTTTAGAATAGACAAACCCAAATTGACCCACTGTAAAAATACAGTGGGTTAATTAGCATATACCGTATAGCATTAATAACTTACCTTACTACATAACTTCAGCGTACAAAATTAGCTCTATTGGTCATCAGACATCTACTAGCTGTCCCACTATATACCCACTACAAAACATGTGCTTTACAAGCTGTTGCACCACAATTATGGAGTGCATGTCCCTTATTGTTATGTTCCCTACATTCTACTGATATTTTTATGAAACAGTTACAGTTAGTCTCTACCCTACTATTTACAATAACGTATTATATAGGATAACGTAAGCGTTGCCTATATTTATTATGTTATATTAACATGTTTTCAATAACCACAGAATACGGATGCTTTCACACCTACCTTGTTTTATTAAACTATTGTAGCAAACTCTCAGATCCGAACCTAAATATAAACACATATATATAAACACATATAAACACATGTAGAGGGAAAGTGTTGTAAATTACCATGCTAGGTTTAACAGCTTTCTCAAGAGAACCTTGTACAACCTACTCACATACAACATCTGTGGTTGCTTGCTCATGTCTGCAGGATGGTTACCATGGTGATTCAGTTCTCTGTGCTCATCCTCCTGCACTGCTGCCTGGTTCTACTTACTACGGCGGAGGACTACAAGTGTCTGCCATTGGTCCTGCGGAAGGCCTGCTGCTGGATCAATGAGACGTATGCAGCACGTAACGTCATTATTTTTGTGTCCATTCTCATCAACTTCCTGGCTGCCATGATGAACATTGTGAGTTATGCCTCTACTCTGATCACTAATAATATGTTGAAAACAAAATGAGTTACTATAAAACTGTCCAACTAATTAAATTAACCTAAATAACTAATGTGATGTATCTGTTCCAGTAGAAGTATTAAGCATGCCTCTGTTCCAGTAGGTTTGGTTTGATCATTGGTGGGGACAGCTTTCAGCGTTTAGCCTAGAGTTGTTGGGTCTGTCAAAATCTCAGATTTCATAACAATTTAGCAGCATCAATCTCTTATTGGGACACTTTTCACACTTCAGTGTCTGTCGCACTGGAGATCATTATAACGGGCAGAAACCACAGTGGCTGTGGGTGCCAGGACGTAATCGCACAGTAGTTGCAGTGTCACGTTTTCTTATATATAAAGCCCCTCCTTGCTTTCCACAAATATTCAAACAATCGCAACCTCAGAAGGTTATGAGTAGTCAAGATTAGACGTGACAAGGGACTTACTGTAAAACAAATTTAAATTAAAACTAAATTAAAACACCTTTGTTTGTTTTGTTTGTTTTTGAAATTGAACTGGGAAAAAACTGCTACTGTTGATCATATTGTCAATTTTGCTACTTATGGTACAAATGTGGGTGGGAATGCTTGCATGACTGCTGGACAGTTGAAAACAATATTGTGGAGGTGTAAATTGGACATAGCCAACATACTTGGTACCGCTTTGAGCAGGCTGGTTACATCAGTTATGGAGGTCAGAAATATGAGACCATCGCCATATAGAACTCTCTATATACAAACTGCTGTGCTGCATGGCCGAACTCATCTTCCCCATATAGTGCGGCACATCTGAGACCATAGATTGCTTCCGCTGGAGAGGCGCTGATGCCGAATGCATGGACCCGCATTCAGTTTTCAATAACTTAATCTGTAGTTGTTGTTGTTCTTGAACCATCTGAGAAAGTTCCTGTGGTCTTCCCTTATAATGATACCCCCCAAAGGCAACTCAATGTCCTTCTTTCCAAAATATTACAGCGCCCCCCTACATCCTCTGGAAGCCCCCTGGGGGCGATACCGCCCATGTTGAGAAACTCTAGTTTAGATGGAATCGCATATATGTACAATGAAATAATAATCACTCCATATACTGTAGCACAATGTATTAACAAGTGGAACAGATATTACACGATTCATTAAATCATAATTTACTTAACAAGGAACTATTTTTTATCACATATTGTAGGTACTGGGGACCAAATAATGCGATTGAGAATTGTTCTTTGTTAGTATGTCCTTGTTTGTCTGGTGCATGGTTGAATATTTTACCTGATTCTTTTAAACGCTAATAGATTCATAGCACCAACTTTGACCTTCAATAATGAATTCCTACTACCTTACTGTGTTCACCTTGTAAACACAATACAGATAATGACTAAGTGAGAGTGAAGACAAGTGCAATAGGCTACACAAAAGCAGTAAGGAGGAAATATTAATTCCAGGATACAGGAAGCAGCAAAACAGAGTACAGACAAGGAACTAAAGAAACACAAGCATTTAAATTTAGGGATGCAAATCAGGTGAAAAAGACCATTGGACAAAAATAAGACAGGTGGAACCAATAATACAATCAACTCATACTGTAAAACCAGGAAGTAACGTAAGAGGTGGGAAAAGTAACTGTGTGTACATGTAGCCTTGTGATACCATCCTGAAGATCCAAGCTAGATACAGTTTGACTTAACCGCGAGTATCAGTCTGGAACCCCACAATTTAAAAGTGCTTGTCAAAAAGGTACATTTCAATCCAACTTCCTAACATACGATTTGACTGCTTACCTTTATCTCACCCAGCCAGAATGTGTAAGCTAGAGCACCATGGATACCGAATCGTACTGATAATCGCTGTTGTCTTGAGAAAAACGGCAGCTAGCCACTGGTTAAACCGATTGTCTCAAGCCATAGACATTTCATTTGGGTGCAGAGGGGTAGTACACACAGTTCCATAACCAAAAAAAATTTGTACCATGTTTAACCTGATTACTTCCTGACGCGTTCTTCTTCTTAAAAGTCAGGGAACTATTTTTTTGTGAATGAAGACTTGATTGGAGACAAGGTGGTATTCTGCACAGCTATTGTGCAAGGTCTAGACAAAACTATTATGATATGCGCAAATAAGTGAATGTGAGCTACAGTGACATCATCTGGAGCCAGAAATCCTTCCACCAGTCCACACAGCCTCAGTATCACCGACCATGTCCCTTATGCTCCTGCGGCAGAGGCAAGCATTTTCTCCCGAGACTGGTTACATTAGGATACATAAGGCGGTGTTCTGAAGGTGTTATAAGGAGCTGTCAGTACCATATAAGAAGTGTTGGTTCCTCAGTGCGATAAGGAGCTGTCAGTACCATATAAGAACTGCTGGTCCTGAAGTGCTATATGGAGCTTGCAGTACCATATAAGAACTGCTGGTCTCTAGCCTGCCTCTCTCGTAGCCTCTTCCTCCCAAACATCTTCAGCACAGATTAGGACTGATGACATTAGTGTCTTGACAGACTAAATGCCTAATGAAACGTGCAAATATTGTTTTATATCACTCTGGGGAATTAAAGACATTTCAAATGTGTGTGTCTTTCAGCTGTGGTGTGATTTTGACAAGTCCAGCTCCTTCAGGAACCAGACATTTAATGAGTCAGCCTCCATCCCAGACATCTGTTTCTACCCTGAGGTAGGAACACACTCCCAGATCTGTCAGGTTTGCTTATTAAAGCTACAGTGTGAGTATAGGTTAATGATTTTGTTAGTTGACTCTAAGGTGAATGGTCCTGGTTGTTCCCCTGGGTGCCATGGGTCAAGTACACTGCCCATATCCTCCACAAATTGAGATCTTTAATCCTAAATCTAAGGAGCTTTTTAAGTGATCATTCTACCTCACAAACCAGCTTGATTCAAGTGTAGTCTAAAGGGCAGTTTATTATTTTGCGTCAAATCTACATGGAGCCTGCGCCATACTGTAGCTTTACGCCGTAGTGAGCATTTATACTATTGCGTGTGTTGACTGTGGTTAAGTTCCCAAAATAGAAGAGACAACAGAGTAAAGTTTTGAAATAGGGTAAGCATATTTAAAATGTGTTATACCAACAATTACCATGTGAAACAGAATTAGTAAAAGACAGATGTTTTATTTGTATTTTTGTGGCCTGAACAAAAAGAAAATACAATAGGGATATCCCTGTCTAGTCAAGAGTTATCTCAGAGGTCTTTAACAGGGAGACCCCTAGGAGATCCTGCACGTATGCACTGCAAGGGGTCCTCCAAATTATTTGATCTCAAACTTATTTTCGTCCAAAAATGTCAGAAATATACATTATTAAGTATACATCTGTCAATAATTATTTTAATGGCTTAGTGGCTTACTTTTATACATGGCACTATAGGCGACCCTAAACATTATTTTTGGCCAGCAATTTGATATATTATACCATATGTGATATTTGCTGTGTTTCTTTCAGCCAAGGGGTCCTTGGCCCAAAAAACCTTTGAGTGATATTGTAGTCTTGGCTAATGTTCAAGGTATATGCAGTAAACATTTATTTCCAGCAAATCTCATAATTATACCACGATTGTCAAAGGGAAGCCATCTGTGCATGTACAGGACATTGTTATAAAGATAGCTAATTCCAAAGCACTCTTGCGTGTACAGTAGGCTTGCATCCGCAAGTTAGTTGTTGCCGTGACGCATAGTAACAGAGAGGTTTGTGTCAGGCTACGTGGTACTGTACAACGTAACGTACCTGGCTATGTAGACCCTACCGCATACCTACAGTGTACTGTAGTTTGGATGCAGAAGCATAAATCAGCATTAATTGTTACATGCACAGTAATAATAGTATACTGTACTCAACATGGTTATATAAGTACATCATTTTCTGACAATCCATGTAAATGATGGACACAGATGTATGTTTAAGACAATAATTGTCATTTTACTAATGTGTAAAAGGCTGCATATTGCAGCTTTAAAATACCACGTCATGTTACTTAAATATCTCTACAGTAACATGATATGTTAGTAATATGTGTTTTACCACAATGGTGGTAAAATGTGTTATACATCTGCTGCTGCCCAGAGAACAGCAGAAATCAATATGACTGTCAGTAGCATTTTGTCTCTTTTGTCCAGTAGCACACCATTAACATATCTACCTGTTAAGATTGTATTCTCCTGCTGTGCAGTACTTTGTGTTCACGGGCGTCCTGGCCATGGTGACATGTGCGGTCTTCCTGCGGCTCAACTCTATGCTGAAGCTGGCCGTGCTGCTGATGATGATTGCCGTGTACTCCATCTTGACCGAGGCCTTTTACACCTCTCTGTTCCTACGTTACGACACTGTGCACCACAACACACAGTGAGTGTATGCACACACTCATAATACACTCACAAAAGCACAGGTCTCTCTCTCAGTCAAATAATTGTATTGTTATGACGCAACAGTATGTTGCCAACGCATCATACTTTTTAAATATAATTAAACTAAGGAACATAACATAACATAATAATGAGAGGAGAGTAAAATTGGTACCTTCAATAAATAGTAGATTGATAGAAGCATGGAAAATAAATACATTAATACATACCAATATAAGGAAGATAACAGGGCTTACATGGCAGGTGGAAACATGTGTTACCTCTCTCCCTTCATAATGTGGTGAAAACACAAGCAAAACCATTTCAGCTAAGGCATGTTCAACATGCACCATGACCTTTAATCTGACAACATACTGTAGATGCACGTGAGCACTGCAGATCAGCTCAGATCATCTTTTAATACCAAACAGTATGTGTAATAAGTTGCAGAGATTTGGTTGTGGTGTATGCCATCATCTCAACACACAAATCTTAATTTTCTTGTCTAATAAAATGAGGTATATATAGTATTACAGATACATAACCTTATACAAAAGTAAATACAGTGTCCTTATGTCTTGTTTTTTTGGCAGAAACTTCCTGGGAACCAAAGAAACATCTCTTCTTCTGATGGCCATGTTTCTCCTAGCTGTATTCTACCACGGACAACAGGTAACAGAAGTACTAACCATGTTCCAGTAGATGTACTACTGTATATATACGGTGAAGTGGTGAAGTTCAATTTGATATAATGATTTGCGGAAAAATTCCCCAAATCATCACTATTACAATTCCTTATATTTGTCTTTTCTCCTAAACCTTTGCCAGTGGACTCTATATAAAACAACAATAACAGTATTTTGGAAGTGGCATTATTACACTCTATTTTCTGATGTATTTCCTATGTACAATTTCATTGGTGGTTCCACGTGTAAAATAACAGCAGCAGGACTACGATGCTGATGTGAGCGATTCAAATGAAAGCCGTGCTGTTGTGTACCCAGCTTTAAGCGCTGTGAGGAGCCTTCAGTAAACCTGTGTCACATTGCTGCTTTCATGCGCTCACTATGGCAACCTTTGATCAGCCAGTTTCTCAGTCCGACGAGGGTCAAAGACTGCAGGCCACCGCCGTTAATTGAAGACCCTTTGTAGCTCCGCAAATGTACTGTAGAAAGCGGATGCATTTCAGTCATTCAGCTGTGGATGTCCGTCTTATTGCTCTGAGACAAAGACGTGTGCCCAGTTCCTAGCTAATGTACTCAATATATGTAGCTTTGCAGTCTGTGTACTGTCCATACAGTGTGGCAGGCACATTCAAGAAATATATGGTATGATTTGAGTAATGTATGTTTGTATGTTCAGCAACACGCCTAGAGCAAGACTTTTCTGCTTCTAACTAACTACAACTACTGTCATATGACATGATACTATTATGGTGGCCACAAACTTGAATACCACAGGTGAGATCTGTTAATATAGACCCCTAATCAATCTGGGCCTTTGGGTTTTACATACTTAATGATGATACTTGATACTATGATTAAGGGCCAAATTGGTTACAATATTAATGACAAAAAAGTCCAACAATTAAACCTTTAAAACATAGCCTACTCTATATCGAATAACATTTAGATAAATGTGTTTTTTCCAATCACAATTTCTACATACTATAACGCAGACAAACATTAAGCGGGCTCTCTTTTCCCTCATTGAAAATGCCAGTATCTCATTTGAAAGGCCCCGTGCCCTGACCTTTTGTCCAAAGCATTGCTGCCAACACACAAACATAAAAAAAACAATGAACATTGATATGTAATGGCAAGCAGGAATGGGAAATGCAACCATACATGTTAGAGCTTCAGTCGTACTCTGAAGAGAACCAAGCTGCTCAAGCTGTATCTGAATGCTGAGTTTAATTATCTTACACTATTTACACTAGCACTATTTGAAACTTGCACCCTTTGTAGCTAATTTAATGAAGTATGTTTGTGACGTACTTGTTGGATCAGGATAAAATGAGTTGTGACATCCAAAATATCACATGCCTCTGAAGAATACTGCCCAGCCCTTCCATCAGTAGAAATAATTCTAGACATACTGTAAATAACATAAGGACAAGCCTACAAAATGAGTAAAAAAAAAAAAAATGTTCACAGATTCTACAGTATATTAGCCTGACTCCGCCCTATTGCTCCCAGATAAATTTATTTTCGCTGAGATTACAGTCTGGAAACCCTGTTAGCGTTAGTATTTTCACAGCCACCCTGCTGGTGGCCCAATCAGGGTGGATTAGTGAGATGACGTAGAAGTAAAGCTTCTTTATAAATGGTGGTGAGCTAGATGATCAGTGCGATCAAAACAATTGTAGCAATACTGATTGGTTCAGCGCTGTCCAATAGTTTCAATGAAGCGTGGCCTGGTTACACCAGGCTAACAGTAATTTCCCCTGAAATCAATGTTCAAATTCAGAGGCTGTTTATATTCTGGCAGCCACTAATTTATTCAATTGACTTTGTATTAATTGTGCATTCAAAAAAGCAATTTAAGTTCCTTATTTCCATTTCTTTGTTCTGCATTAGCTTGATCATATATTCATTGGTTCTGTAATTGAGTTGACCTTGAACAGATTCATCTATTTTCACAATTTGGCTGGATTGTCTATCTTCTACAGTACAGTACGTTATCGTAAATTGTTCTAGCTCCGCACATTTATCCTAGGCTATTTTAAACCTGTATTAATTTGTTTCTGAGTGCTAGAGACCACATGAACAGATTTAAAAACTAACAGAGCAAATTCACTCTCCCTGATTTCGATCATGACAGACAGCCCTGAGCAGAGATCAGAGAAGATATATTAAAACTTAACATATGTCTGGGTGGACGGGTGCCCAAAAATATTCTAAAAAAACACCGCTTTTGGGCGTCCTGATAGATGTCAGATGTTTTGGATTAAAAATCCACATTCCCTATATCCTTATGGTGTTTATTTGGAGGGAAGACTGTTTAAGAGCTCTGGTGCCTATATTGTTGTACATGTCAGGCCATGTCAGTTGTACATGTCAGGCCATGACCTGATTCTGGGTTCTGCAGCTGGAATACACAGCTCGGCTGGACTTCCTGTGGCGCGTTCAGGCCAAGGAGGAGATCAATGAGATGAAGGAGCTACGGGAACACAACGAGAACATGCTCCGGAACATTCTGCCCAGCCACGTGGCTCGACACTTCCTGGAGAAAGACCGTGACAATGAGGTCTGATGGAATTCCCTTTCCCAAATACCCTTGTAGAACCCATAAGTGCTACCCATGTATCTGTTCCAGTATAAGTACTAACATGTACCTGTTTCAGTAGAAGTATTAACATGTATCTGTTCCAGTAGAAGTACTAACATGTACCTGTTCCAGTAGAAGTACTAACATATATTTGTCCCAATAGAAGTACTAACATGTATTTGTCTCAGTAAGTACTAACATGTATTTGTCCCAATAGAAGTACTAACGCGCATCTGTTACAGTAGAAGTCTAGCCATGTATCTGGTCCAGCAGAAGTACTAACATGTATCTGGTCGAGTAGAAGTCTAGCCATGTATCTGGTCCAGTAGAAGTCTAACCATGTATCTGGTCCAGCAGAAGTCTAGCCATGTATCTGGTCCAATTTAACATTTACCTGCAGCTGTGTTAGCCAGTTAAGGCTACTCTATTCAGTCAGTTTTTATAAACTACTTTATGAATGCATACACAGGGAGATGGGCTCTGTACTCGCAGATAACATGCTATGAAATGCAGACACAAGCAGTTGGATTGGAAAATGGCTAAGCAGTTAATTCTGCTGTAAAGAATTGCACAATAGCGCTCTTTGGGCTTGCATGCATTTGATTTGATTTTAATAACACGTTGTCAGTCTCGGCCAGTGAACACATGAAATTAGTTTTTGCTTTACTGCGGATGACTCATTGTTGACGTTTGGTAAAAGTCAGACTTGTAAAGTCACATTAAGTGCTTTATTTTAGCCTCATTTGCATTTACCTTTGTCAATGCAAAAGTTGGACCTTATTGTCTGTTTAGTTGAGGGGGACCAAATCAGTTAATGTTCCTTCATTTTAATAAGTTCAAGTAATATGGGTTTAATTAAAAAATATTCATCCCTTGTCCCCAAAATAACAATAAGCTTACAATTAACAAAATGTTATCTTTAAATACAGTATGGGCCGTAGACATACAGTAACTAACTCCAGAGAGATTAATGATGCACAATAACACTTGAAAGATTTGGATACTAATTTTTTATAACTTTTAATAACTAATATTTTTAATCTGGTTTCATCATCCCAGGCTATGAACCACCATTCCCTGGGGGCCATGGTTCAAAAATGTTGAGGACCAGATAACATCTGAATCAGTGTGATGTATGACTTGCTAAGCATACCGTAGCTCCAGTTCTAAGACCTTGATGCCCCACAGTTTAATAATGGCTCATTGTGTGTGTTGGTAGAGAGGACCGTTATCACACACTGGACTCAAATACGGCCCCATTGTCCGACCAGCCTTCATGTAACTCTTTCATTATCTACCGCTCGCATCTTCCGTCACCTCAAAAACAAACAAAAGCCAAGTGTCCTATTAATTATGAATGTCCTGAGAGGAGAGAATCAATATCATTTTGCTCCCGTCTTTTCCTAATAAAAAGGATGTGATTAAAAATGCATCCATTAGGCTAGGTTGGGCCCTAATCACTTGTTTAATTATTAATCAGAATTGTTCCGGGATTTAGATTTAGCAGAAGGCTTAAGTGCTGGGTTATTAATACTTCCAGACATCATGTCAGTGATCCAGGAGTTACAGTAAACATTTCTACATTTCTAGTATCCTTGGGGATTTCAACTGAGTCAATTATCCAGAATGAGCAGTGAGCAAGTGGTTAGTTCTTTGCCATGCATAAGAGCACATCGGCAGGACACTGTATGTTGATGGAGTCACAAGGTGGTTCCACATTGTGACCTGTATTTCAAGAAAGAGGATACTGTTCTTGTTTAGGCTGAGCTTTTCCTGTCCTTTGATTCATTTATCTATTTCTGTATTTCTTTTCTGAAGAACTCTTTCATTTCCAAAGTAGAGTTAAATCTTATTTAATCTCCATAATGAATTAAGCACATTACATGGCCTAAAACACATTGCGCTTGCTGGGATTAAACACAATTCCAATTACTGTAATAACAGTCCCTGAATGGTGCATCACAATTAACATCATTATACTTGAGTTTTAAACTTCTGCCTGCCTACATGTAAGCGTCATTGCACCAAATGTAAATAAAATCAAATGTGTAAAAGTTAGTATTATTATTATTATTATTCCAAAAATAGTGGATAGTTGGAATATGTATTGAATGCCTGTGTTATATCAGAATGACCACAATCACCATCTTTGGTCACACAAATGATTTCAGTACCACCATGATATTTGTCGGGTCACACATCCGAGGCACCCGATTGGCAGACACATAATATCTTAGTGTGTATGTTACCGCCCCATCTTTTCACCTCCCTGCCCCCTCTGGGATAGCCTAATCCTTATCTTTTAATTAATGATTGAGTTCATTTAATTAATGATTCATTTGTATTCAACATTTATTTAATTAATTTTAGTAGCCTGGTTCTCTACTCAGTTAAGATGTGGCAGGTTGTGGCAGATATGGGCTTTAATATTCTACTAATAGCATTAGTATTCTCATAGCATTATGCAGTCTGACTATACTGTGTGTGTGTGTGTGTGTGTGTGTGTACGTGTGTGTGTACCTGCATGCATGCGTGATGTCCTTGAGGATTAATCATCATGACAGCCTATACTGGAAGATGTAACCCCTTTCCCCTCACCGTGGTTGCCAATATAAACACAAACCATCATATTTTCATATACTGCTGCCTGTTTGCAACATAATGTGCTCTCTCAGTGAGCTGCCCAGGCACATGCACAGGTGAAGCAGGCAACTGTTTCTGTAGTGTGTCAACGTTGCCTCCTATTGGTGGTTATGTGGTAATGCTCTAACCTGTATGTGTGTGTGTGTGTGTGTGTGTGTGTGTGTGTGTGTGTGTGCGTGTGTAGGAGCTGTACTCCCAGTCCTACGATGCTGTGGGCGTGATGTTCGCCTCCATTCCAGGCTTTGCAGACTTCTACTCTCAGACAGAGATGAACAATCAGGGTGTGGAATGTCTCAGGCTTCTCAATGAGATCATCGCAGACTTTGACGAGGTGAGACCAATACATTTACCCAGGCTAAGAAGCTACATAATACAAGTGAAGAAACTTTCAAGTGTAAAATCAGTTAGTAAGCAATAAATGCTTACTTTACATTAAAATTACTATCTGACAACACTATACTGCAGGGGTCCCCAATTCTAGTCCTAGAGGGACGCTGCCCTGCATGTTTTAGATGTCTCCCTGCTCCAACACACCTGATTAAAATAAATTATCGTTATGATGACCAATTCATTTGAATCAGGTGTGTTGGAGCAGGGAGACATCTAAAACATTTTTAGCTGCTGTAAACATACAACATAATTGTTTAAGGTATAGGCCTAGGCTATACGCAGTCCTGGTTTTACTATTTCGTTTATTGTATGACCTGATCACGCTAAATACTGGCTATAAGGCAGGCTACTTTTATCGGACA
>JAODUH010000009.1:345955-391287 GCA_027564835.1 Typhlichthys subterraneus | reverse complement strand
TAGTTAAGCTTAATTTAACGTAGAGTAACTGGTAGCTTAGCTCACTACATTTTCAATGTAGCTTGCCCATCACTGCAGATTAGTATGTCCATATATTTATGATTTACAGCTATTTAGCTGTAAATCTGTAAATAGCTGTAGCTATTTAGTACAATATTATACAAATGCATTTTTTTCCTTTTTTTGACTACATTCTACATTCTCTACTATTTTGCAGTGTTTGGCGTAGCCACCAGACATTTCACTGCTTTTGTAACAAATAATTTAATATTTTGACATGAGGTACAGTATTTTGCTGCATGGCTCATGTCTTTTGTCCTCTCTAAACAAAGCCTGTTTCGTTCCAATTCCCTTTTGAGTATAATTCATTACAAAATGCATTTTCCTTTACTCATTACTCCTTTGTGTTGATGAAAAGCTTGTCGTGAGAAACAAAATCCGTTTATTTCTTAGACTAAAGGCCTTTATCCTCAGGTTTCATGGCTAAAGCTTGAAAATGTGAAGAAGAGAGGTGTGATGTACTGTGTACAGGCCACATCATGTTCGGCTCAAGCACAATTATTACAACGGATTAAAGCTATGAGGAATGCAAAACCTTGCTTTAATTGCAGGCCTAGCCTTTATTTATCTAATAGCGTCACACATTCTGATTGGTTGAGATGAAGGTATACGTTAGTCCAATCATGTGTAGGGAAGTTTGAATTGAATGCGTTAGCACTGCCTCTATGACAACTGTTTTGAATGGACAGGTTCCAATCTGATACTGGATGAATCAAACTGGAGCTTGCAAGGTCAGATTGGTCTCATGAGACTTAGTGTGTTACGAGGCAGTGGAGGTTTCACTTCATTAAATACGACCAAAGGAATATGTAATGGTGAACATGCATGTGATGATGGAGCTGATACAACGTTTCTATAATTCTGGTTGCAACCACGATGATTATGGGCAAGTGTGCGTCAACGTGATTCCACATCTATGAATGCATATACAGTTTTTGTATGCAAGCATGTGCAAATCCCTTTGTGTGTGTGTGAGAGACTGAGGGCAAGGAGTTCATTCCATCTCAGTAAATGTGGGTCTCCTTTGTTCTCTCTGGGGGATGCTGAGAGATGTGTGTGCATGTGTGTGTGTGTGTCAGACCCCATCAACAGTCCTCAGCCTGTCATCACATAAACACACTTTCATGTTAAAGCAACACGGAACATAATAAAACTCGATATTAAAGCAACACTTGTGTCTGTAATGTAATAAGGTTTAAAGCATAATGTGAGTGAGTGTTGATAAGCCCACACTTCATCCTCTCCTACAGAGCTCATGGCTCTCCCTCCTCCTGCCATAAAAACCTATTAGATATTTTATGATTTCATGCCCAACTTAACTAAAGGCAGTGTCAGTCATCTGTTCCCAACAGTACTTATTGTCACAACCACAAAACATGAGTATGTACGAGAAGGGTTGCAAACCTGTGTACATGTAGCATACAGTACATGTACAGTAGCATACACTATGTAGTCATAACAAATAGCATAGCACCCAATCTTCCCATGTCTGACTTTACCAGCCCTTTAATCTCCCCTGGGTATGAAACGTGTGGTTGCCATCTCCTAGTCACTCTGTCTCTCAGTGGATTCCTGCCCACTACGGTCCCCCCGCACCACAGGCCTGCCATCGACAGTGTGTGCGCCTGTCAAAGGCGGTCATGCCACTCTCATCTGCACCCACAACACTGCACTTTGAAGGCAAAGTGAGATGCATGCTGGGTAAAGGACTTGCTCACAGCAAGCCAGCTAAATGACATGACTGCTTTGAAACGAGTGGTGGCCTGGTCTTCATGCTGCCTTCATAGGTATTGGAGGAGAGGCAGAGTGAGGATGGAGACGCCATCTAGCTTCTTGAACCTTTGTATGATCTAACATGACATGTCTAGCTAGTGGCAGAAATCATTAGTCGACACGTAAATTACATTAATGCCTTGCTCCACCCATGAGATATACAAGAACACAAAAATATATAGCTGGACCTCAAAGCTCTGGAGAAACATGTTTTTTACAACATCTACCAGATGAATACCACAGCATACCACATCATTCATACTACACATCAATTATATGATATACTCAAACTAAATGTTCACATCAATCAAGTCTTCCTGATACACAAAATACAATATTTCCAGATGGGCAGGAAATACTATTTGTTGAGCCTTGAGGTGGTACATCCATCCTTAAGCAAGATGTCTAACCTACCTGTTTACTGAATTATAAAAACAGATCAAACATTGTGTCCATTGGCAGATCTCTACCAGATACAGTGCCTCATCAATGAATCCACACAGTCAAAATCAACTGTGTTATTGTCATGCTCATGTAGACTAATAATTACCTCAAATAGTGTGACTCACTGTCATGGTCCCCTAGATATCTGTGGCTCATCTTCATAGTCCTCCAGTTCTTCCTCGTCATAATCATAATCATAATCATAATCATAATAGTAATCTTCATCTTCATCTTCGTCATCTTCGTCATCCTCTTCAGTATTGTGAACATCGAACATATAGTCCCTCACAAGTTCATTGTTGCCAAGATAGTCTAACTGTAGTTCAGAATCCTCCAGCTCTCCAGAATCATTATGCTTAACTGAAAGGAGCTCCTGGTCTATGAGACGGTTGTTGGCATAAATGTGGTCAAATGTCTGGAGGTTGAGAACAAACTCCAGGTAAAGATAATTATAAAGATTGTCAAATGTGCTTGGATCTTCTTCCATCTAGTCTTTATTGGTCCTACAGTACATCACTTCTATTTTGTCCTCTCTGCATCTGAGGTGAACTAGACTCAGAGCTGTTTTTTTGTTCCGAAACATAGATTGTGATGTCACAGCTGTTTGTGATGTCATAAATGTGTATTGCAGTGTGGAAGCTATATATAATAGGCTTCAATGAGGTTATGCAGAGCCAGCCACAATTCAAGCATGGATACAACAAATATGTTAGCTACATAAAGAATGTAATTACCAAATCCTAACCAACTATTTGAAGTGGTTGACAGCTCTTGAAACAAACTATTTTTAGCGCAACTGTGTTAGGCAGGCTATTCTCATTCCCATGTTAGGTGCATAACCTGAGCAGAATGAATGCTTTAAAGACACCTTGACATCCCTGAACGTTCAGCAAAAGAACAAATGAATCCTAATGTAGCTGACCTAACGTTGCAAGTACTGTACATTACGTTAAAATCACAAACATTTGTACATTTGAAATAATCATATTTATTTGTGTACTGTAATAATTGTAGAAAAGTGGACGTTTGCTGGCTTAGTTTACATAAGCTATTTTTCTGATTCAAACATGAAAAAGGTGTAATAAATGATATGAACTGACTGTTGGTGTTATGGACAGCGTCAACTGACATATTGTATCTACACAACTGCGTTTTTCTTACAAGGGCAAGTGGGGCATAGCCCATAAATAACTGCAAATTATACTATAATAACTGTATATAAATTCTGTCTAATATAGTGTAAAATTATAATATAAATATATAATATATAATCTGAATTATTATCTATTAATATAACCATCTATTTTCATAAATGACATAATTTTTGTTACAATAACATATTTAATTAATATTGTTCTAGCTTCTGCTCTGCTGCTTGTCTGCATCGGTCTGCATTCACTCCACAGCTTTCCACAGCTTCGGTGATGTGATTGGAGGGTATTTTTCAGAAAAGCGCTTCTGTTTAACATACAGTGTGTATGTGGTTCTGTACATGCATGCGCATATTGCTCGATGTAGGCCACACGAATTTGATGGTCGTGGGGATTAAATGTATTTTCCCTACTCACAGCATCATCTCATATTTCTAATTTGATAGGAAATGTCCTCTGTCTGGTGCGAACACTAGAGAGACGAGGGTAGGTGACATTTTCTTTGCTCAGCTAACTCTGGAAACTTGGGAACATTTTAGAAACTCTTTAGACATATTAGAAAGTTTGCAGGAGAAATTCACAATGGTGACCACACTAGCCACAGAATATTATCACTTGCTGCAGGAGCAGGAAATGGAATCGCCTATTGAATAAGTGGGGATGTTGTTTTCTTCAATGAAGTTCGACTACCGGTAGGCCTACTCAATGCTTTTTGCCACTAGGAAGGGCTATGTCGCTGCCCTGGAAGAAGGAAGAATAACAGGTATGCCTACTCAGTCGGACCAATATCAGGGAGTGTGTAAAAACAGGCTGGTACTGATCACGGCTCGGTATTGATCAGCTGTGATTCAGTGTAACGTTGGTGCCGAAGTTATAGCCAACTTACAGTTCAGCATGCTCCGTTTGTTGGTTAACAGGCATAGGATAGTAAGCAATAGGGTGATCTGTTTGTTTATTTAATACATTTTGTGGCTTGTGTAGTCTCGCAAATGTTGGCAAGCAACACAAACGTCCTGAATTACAAGATGTAGCCTATAAGTTTTCATATCAAGTACATTAGTTGGACGCCATCTAATGTATCCTACTTGTACTTATTGACTTGGACAGGTGCAATAAGCCCCATCAACACTCCCAATATGTTTAACCCTTTCTTCCGCTGTGTTCCCGACTGGTAGCCTATATTCACCCTTTATTTCATAGTGATACAAAATCAATGTGTTGTACCTGTACTCAGAGCCACGGCTCTGCCTGTACTTGAATGAATGAATATACTGTAACCTCATAATTGCATAGTTTGCATGTCAAAGGTTGTAACCTATATGTTTTACAAAATAGTGTAAACTGACAGCATTTTGTGGTTCTCTACACATTACATTTATTGTGCAATCAGTTAAGTATGATTCTGTTGACAATCGCTTTACAGCTTGATCATAAAGTAGGCCTACGTAACGTTGTTCATATAAACCATGCCCGTCTAGCAAGTCTACTCCCCTTGGTCCTCTCATGAATAGTATTCCAAATTGAACTCAAATGGTAAACCAATTGTTTGTGGAGATATGTTAATATTTGTGGTGTGCAGTTTGTGTGTAGTATTAAATAGACAGCTATCGATAATGAAAGCTCTCTCTCTCTCTCTCTCTCTCTCTCTCTCTCTCTCTCACACACACATACACACACAGCACATCAGTACCCTACATTACTAGGCAAGACAGTGCAGTCTGTCGTTCTCCTGCTTTTAGCCTGAACTAGCCGATTTTATTTACACTAATTATTTTATTTAGCCCCACTATTAAATGTAAGATCAGTATGAGATACATGAAATATGGAACATACTTTTAACTATTTATAACTATTTGATCCATTCTTATCTCTCTGGTGAGCTATGAGCATGCAGGCATGTCTTGGTTGTCACAGGGTTTCTGTGTTTCTGTTTAAAGATCAAAACATTTCCAGTAGCTTTGACAGACAGCCAAAGTCTGGTAAGTCTTTTCAAATGAAAAATAAAAATAGACCTGTCATAATGTGTAAAACACACGTTATGAACTGTGTGTGTATATTGTGAGTGTGTATAGTGTGTATATGCCTCTCCCCCATCTGCTGGAGTGCTGAGCCCTTCTCTCTTCTCTTCCCCACAACCAACCACTCACATACAGCTTCACACTTTTAGGGATGGATGACAAGCCAAAAGGTATAGCCAATGCAGATCAGCTAGGATAGGAGTTATATGGTAAAATGTTCTAGTTAGTCAGTATCCTTACTTCAGCATGATATACTCTGATATCTGAAGCCTTTTGATTCTCATTTACAGAAAGATGAAGATTAAGACACTATGGAGGCATGTACTAGCTGTCTACAGCATGGGCAAAGTCAGGCCCGGGTACCAGATGTGGCGCTTTGAGACATTCTACTCGGCCCGCCCGGTACATCAAACATAAAAAAAAAAAAAATAGAACATAAAATTACTTGACGAGCTCTGCAGATGTTACTTTATTTACTGCTGCGTAAAAAACAAAACAAAAAAAAAAACAGTTTAAGTCAACTGTTACGTTTGATTATGAAAATGGTGTTGCATAGGAAAAGTATATATATGCATAAATATGCAAGATAACAAAGTTAGCAATTTTGTGTTTTATTTTCAAATGTTTTAACATGTTGGTTATTTTGTGTACTGCGAAGTTCTCTTACATTTTCAATCTGGCCCAAGTGAAAATATTTGCCCACCCCTGGTCTAGAGGATTGACCCCTATATTTGGATATCAATATGTATCAGCATTACTCATAATTATTTATTAATGATTAGTGTTTATAATTAATAATTCCACATAGGGCATCACCTCGGTAACCAGGGAACAACAATATATTGTGGTAAATATTCAATTGTGCTTCCTCATATTAATAACCATAATGTACCTACTCTGATCAAATAGAATTTGATCAGATCAATACTATCCGACTGTATCGTTTTCAGCAGTGTCAAAAAAGGGAATGAATCTGTGGTCTGTGCAGATCTTGCTTAGCAGATAGCTGATGCCATCAGCATTCAGGCAGGCATTATCTTCTGCATTGTGTGGTCGCTAGCATTCTTTTTGAGTTTGTGTTGCAGACCAGGTGGTTTCTGGTGTCAAAATCAATGTCTGGCATAATGATAATAGTTCATACCTTTAGTCAGATCAATTATATTAAAGGAGCTCATTGTAAAACACCAAAAGTCTCCTATTTTGTATATGTGTCGAGGTGTGGAACAATAAAGACCTTACAGATGCAATTTTGTAAACAGTTTTGTAACTGTTTACAAAATTCACAAAACATTCACAAAACATTTAATAAAATTTCTACAATAATCTTATGGTAAATATAGCCTATACTTACATACTACATACTAAGAATTGTTACATTAACTATTAATAAAATCAAAATATGACACTGTCCTGTTAAAAAAGACAATATTTAATCTGATATTGATATGGCTAATGTTTTATTTTCAGAATGGTCAATCGTTCGTTAGGTTGTAAGAGAATATCATTGAATCATGTTGACTGCTTCCACCTGGCCTGTGCTGATAGGTGTTATCACAGGGAACATAGGCTATAGGCCAGGGGGTTATAAAAGCACATAAAGTGCTTCTCCGCTGCAGGAACCAGCACTGCAAGAACTCTTTCGGAGCCCTTCTTTCAGTGACAAAATATGCTTTTATATATTGCCTCACATTCACACACCAATGGTGATTGCTGCCATGCAATGTGCAGCCAGCCACCAGGGGCAGTTGGGGGGTAGGAGGTTGGGCATCTTGCTCAAGGATGCTTACAGGTAGGTCAACACTGGGGTTTGAACCCATGACCTTCTGGCTGGGAGCCAAACACCAAGAGCACTTGATCATCCTGTCCCCCCAGTAGTCATGACAATTGCTCTGTCTATCTTAGGTTGGATTACAACCTTATAAGGAGGGATACAAGGCTTCTCCAGGCCTGTGGGAGGTCAGTGTAAAGCTCAGCGGCCATAATGGATATTCGCCACGGCAACAGGACCTCCTAATGGGAGAGCCAGGGTTTTCCTATAGCCATATTGACAATGCAGAAGTAGGCCTGTTCCCCTGAAGTGCTCCCCCACTTTGGGAGCGTAGGGTCTGCTGCACAGTGCATTCAGGAAATTATAGCTTGAAGCTGGTTAATGGGGTGACAGTATAAAATGCAGCAAATATCGCTGTAGTTCACTGCTATCTGAGGTAAATCAGCCAGTGTCATTACATGTACAGACTCACAATCTAAGAGCGTGGAATGTAAATAACCACGTGTGAGATGACTAGTTTTTGTTAAGATGTTTTTGTGTATGCTTACAAACTACTGCAACTAACCTCACCATTCAGATATATTGTATCGAGTCTCTGATGAGTTCAGTTGGCTCTCAAGAGTTCAACTGAGGCTCAAACAATATGGACATTGGATTTTATTTTTGAAGCCATGCCTTGGACAAAATGGTTAGAGCTTATTAGTGTGTTTCAACTTACAACAGTAACTTGCATTTTCAATAAGTGTATTTCAATGTCATCAATTACTTCATCGTCTAGAATTTTGCCGATCATTATTAAATTGGTAGTTCGCCATAACAGTGTGCTGCCTTAAAAAGGTATTAAAGATATTAAAAGGAGGAGCTAATTGGATTGGCCGTAATTCAAGACCCCCTCCACCACTCCTGATGATGATTAATTCCATATAATTCCAACGTTTTAAAACTGCACTGTCATTGCGCTTGATTACTTTCTGATTACGGCCAACGCTACGTATCTCAATATGAGCACAAAGGTATTGGCCGCACCTGGCTTAGACCAACGCCGCCTGCATCTTGCCTTGGAAACTAGAGCCCTCAATGTAAAAAAGGGCAGTTACACTTTAAGTGGACTCAATTTTATAACTTTGTCTTCATGTTTCGCATTCCAGAGCCAAAGGCAATGTTGAACAATAAACTACAATGTGTGGAATATCATTCCATGCCTGACTTGTGTAAGTCCACACATTTTTATCTTTTATTACGTAAGTCATCTAAAAAGATATGTGTAGAACAAGTCATCTTGTTCTACACATTTTTGTAGCTACTTTGGAATGCAACATAACATATGGTTATAGTTTCATGGAATAATTTTGTCCGAGGCCCATTTAGGAAATATTGAATACTTGAAAACACGTATTCACATGTGATACATTCACGCACGCACGCACATATGCACACGTATAGTATGTATTTAGACATGTCAAACACATACTGTATGCATGACATGAAACTTGTGGAACAGACTCATGCAATACATATGAAATACTACTACGCTATGAAGTACATTCACTCTCACGCACGCACACACACAAAACTAATTCAGATACAGGTGAAACAGGCTCAGACATACTTATATGAAATGCTCATTCAGTAGTTAATGAGCTTGAAAGAAAGATAACCTGTAGGACATCCTCAAGTTTCAATCAATTTCTTACATTTTATTACTGTTGCACCATTTATACAAGTACATAGAATTTTGAATGCATCAATTTTCTTTGTCTTTTTGTCTTTTTTCATTTGAATGATAGGCGGTGTGGAGAGACACAATGTAAATATGAACTGTAGTTGCCATGGATGCAGATTGGAAAAAATAAATTATGAAATCAATTATTTTTCCACTTGACAGAAGAGACAGGACAACAGGGTTCACCCAACCACGGACATGCAATTCACCGAGTCAAGAGAGGAGAAAGTGTGACTCTCAACGCTGGTCTCAGGTCTTTTTCTGCTACCGTTCATTAAGTCTGGAGACCAACGTTGTGTGTCCACGGGGGTTAAACTCAAACATCTGTAGATGCAGAAATGTATATATATATACCTACATATATGTAGTATATCTAGGTGGAAAGACAAGAGAACGGATGGGAGGATGAAAATGATCTTCCTTCCCAGCAGTTTACCATCCTGTCTGCTAATGTGATGTATGGTAGCCATGGAAACATGGGACTCCTGTAACCTCCTCCAGGCTGCTAAGCAATTTTGTTGCTGCTCTCAGAGCTGCATTTTAAAGATGCAGTAAAATGTAGACATAAACACAAATTGCAACCTCACACTAGCAAGTATTGTTGTTTAAGGTTGTTTTTTGGCCCACTAAAATATCTGATAGCTAATGTCTCATAGCCTAATGCAACATCAGTGAGATATTTAAAGTGATCACAAGATAAAATCAAAACCAATCCAGCATCTCATTGTCAATTTTACATTTACAGTAAATGCGTTACTAATGTGGTCAACGCTACCTACAGTATATGGTAGCTAACTACAAAGAAGATCAAAGAAAGGTTCAGAATCTGTTCAGAGCTTTCATTTAGATATGTCTATTGAAATGAACAGAAAGAGTAAATAATCCAGTGGGATTAGAGAGATACAGATTATACTGCAGAGAGAACATTTGATCAGACCTACTGAGAGCATCCCAGATTTTTAGAGCACCAGCAATGTTTCTGAGATTCTTTTTACAGTATTACAAATGCTAAAAATCCTCTGGTTTCTCCTAAATTCAGTACAAAATCTAGAAGGTTATCTGAACCATCCATAAGGACAGCTTGATGTCTATGAATACTTCGTATTACTAATCCTTGCAAAATACTGAAATGTCTTAGATTGCCTGAATACTCTTGTTCCTCTCAATAACAGTGTACTCTAAACACTTCCTCTCAGCTCTGGCTGTCTGGTAAATGTGGGGACTGCCCACGGAGATCAAACGGAGTAGCGGGTTAACAGTCACACCACAATCCCCTCAGAAACAACCAGAAAATACAGATACACTTCAGTCTACTGAGGGAGGTCAAATGAGGCATAACCACAAATTCACGGCACCAAAAAAACGGAGGTGCCAAGTCATAGCCAAGACCACTGAACACTGAAGAGGGGCAAGACTCGAGCGAAAAGGGGAAATTGGAAAGGAGGAGGGGATTTAAGGTTGGACAGACACACAGTGAGTCCAGCTGGTAGATGAATTCCTAACGCACCCCTCCAGTTTCCCCAGTTGGAACAGCCTGTCCAGGGAACCTAAAATGGCCCAAGCAGGGCCTTATTTGTGCCAAGATGAGAGCTCGGTCGAAGCCTTCCATGAATGATGTCATGATGGATGAGTCATGGAGGGGGGCATGGGGGGTCATGGTCAACACAGACTCGTATCAAAGTTCAAAGACTACATCAGAAAAAATATAATAAAACATTACAATAATAATAACAGTAATAATCTGCAGCAGGGAGGAGACTTATCGTCAAGGTGAACGTCCCAATACTTTTCCATCATAATCATCATCATCATCATTACAATTATTATTATTGTCATAATTATCGTTATATGGGTGGGCTGGTTAATTCAATTTGTTTGTTTTTTAATCATCATTGGTGTTAATGGTGTAATTTGAATTCCGAAAAGAAGCTGTCCATTAATCTTGAACTGCTATGGTTTGATCCTTGCTTGGTGCCTCTGTGGCGTTGGCCTCCTTAGCTGGGGGGGCTGGCTCTGCGGCTGCTGTTGAACTAGGAGCGGAGGGGGTCTCCTTGACCGGGGCCTCGGTGGCTTTAGGCTCAGGAGAAGTGGCAGCCGGAGCAGCGGGGGCTTCAGTCTTTTTGGCATCGGCCTCATCTTTGCTCTCTGCCGCTGGGGCCGCTTCTTTAGTGGCGGCCGGCTTCTCCTCGGCCTTGGCGGGCTCTGCGCTCTTTGCTGCCTCGGCCTTGGCCTCAGCGTGGGCCGCTGGCTTCTCCGGCTCCTTGGAGGGCTTGACTTCCTCCTTGGGCGATGCCGCGTCTGCCAGCGGGGCCTCCTTGGCCACGGTGTCGTTCGCTACCTCCTTGTCACTGGCGGGAGGTTTGTCCTCCTTGCTCTCCTTGGGAGCCTCGCTCTCCTCAGCTGACGCCCCATCCGCTTTGGCGTCCTTGTCTTTGGCCTTGTCGTCGTTCACGTTGTAGCCCTTCTTCTTTTTGCTCAGCTTCCCTCCCATGTCTTCTTCTGGCCTGTGGGAACACAAGAACGCAGGTGGAAATGCATCAGCCGGTGTGTGTGCTACTTGGGTTGGGCCACTCTAGTAGGTCATGAGATGATCTACTAGAGTAGATATTAACGACATCAACATCAATAAATACATAAACTGATATTCATATCAATACCTTGATAAAATAGATGTATTAAGCGCTTGCTGTTTATATTCAGTGTAATTTTTGTAAGGCAGCGTTTATGATTAGCATAAAAGCTGTTTGGCTTAAGGTTTTATTCTGAAGGGTGAAGTTACAAAGATTCCTGGTATAACCAGACCCTATTCACTTGGTGAATAGGGTCTGGACACGCTCTATTGGTGAATGTTTACAGTCTTTGCTTCCTAATGGGCATATATCGCAGGTTCATTACCATTGGAGCAGCCATTCAATGACATTGAAGTCAAGTGAAATGGTGGTACAGCAGAGCTAGATGTAGCAATACAAGCAGCATGTAACCAATCAGCGTTACTACATTGTATTGCTTTATATAGCTCTACCACCATTTTGAAACACACTCTTGACTTCAATGTGACACTTAGCCACCCCCACTGGTCTCTGATTGGCCACCATCCACCATGGCTGATGTGAACACTACATCAAGCAGGGTTTCCAGACTATATCCGCAAATATTGAGTTGATAGCAATAGTTGGGAAGAGCTACATGACACAAGTGTTAAGAAACTGTATCAACTGTAAGCAGTTACAAAATGTATTTGATAAATATACAGTACAGAAAGGTTATTTGATAAAGCAGCACTAATTTATTTAAGTTTACAATGTATAACGGCCACTTATATTGCAAATTCACTTATGCAACTTTTATACCTTCTGGACAGTTTATTCTCCATTATTCTCATCTATTAGTGTGTTATGCTGTACACTCCCCAACAGAATCCACATTGCAATGAGAATCTCATAATAAATCAAACCAACAGCAATTTAATAGAGTGACAGCTCTGTTCTCTGGCTCCTCCCCCTCCTCAAGATTGACAGTGCAACACCAGAACTGCAACTTATCATGGTACAGAAGCTAAGACAACCAGAGGAATAACAGTAATTATCAGTATTGCCACAGTGCATAAACACAGGGTCACAACATGACGTTTTTAACCAGCACGGCTATGTTCCATGTTAAATGTCTTCATCTTGGCCTGGACTGCAGTCTCTTTGGAGGACGTATCTCATTTCCCTTTGATAAAGGGCCACTCATAAAGCTTGCAAAAAGTCTGCTCAGATGCCAGCAGGAAATTCAAATATCTGTTGCAGAGGCAACACTCCAATCAAAAGGCTCCTAATGCCGCAGAGAGTCTTTAAAGTATGTTCTAATACACGCTCATGTGCAAGCCCTGCATTTAACGATGTGAAGATTACTGAGATGAAGACGACATATAGTCATCTGAAACCCCATTAGTGCCTTCTCTAAACACAGGACCTATAACCGCTAAATGTGGCAGTGTAAGTGCCTTGCTCTGCCCAAGGACCTACCTCTGAAATGGAACCCCTAATCTTGACAGTGTTAATGCTTTGAGCAGAACCGACTGCCGTGTTGTTGTATGTTGCTACAGTGGTTCACAGACTTACAGTGTCTTTCTTCCTAAGAGCTAAGTGGGACTGTTAGTGTCTCTACATTGTGATTAATGGTGACGGAGAACATTTCCAGCATCCTAGGCTGGCTGACCACACACACACACACACACACACACACACACACGCAGATATTTGGCTCAATGTGTTGGCAACCTCTCCTGTAAACCTGTCTCCATGTATAATGACCATCTGTCCCCTCGATGGGGGAGAAAACTTCAACACCTAACGCCCCAACCCTCGAGATATAAGGCTTGTTTAGTAAGAGATCAGGTCATATTTGCTGTTTGACAGATGCAATTTGGCCTGCTCTCTATGGGACAATTGGATGTTCTGCATCTAACTCAATTTATATATTGCATTTGGTTGGTTGAGCATATTTTTGGAAACAAAAAAGTACTGTCACTGATATACTGCAGCTCTAAAAGCTAATATTCAAGAACAGACATTGGTTTTGTCTTGATCTGCATAATGTGGTCTTGACAACAATATACAGGAGTCCCCTTCTAGTCATTTTAAAAGCAGAAAAAATGTATTCTGACTACCAACAGAACATTCAGGAATGTCAACCTTCAGGAGAATTACATTTTCTATAAATCAGTTTCAACAGCTGATGTTTTGAAATCTTGGTTCAGAGGAGCTACTTTTAGCAAATGCTGCATCAACTTTCCTGTCTAATTCACAATTGACCGATCCCAAGCCCCTCCCCTCTCACCTCAACCTAGTTACTGTAACTAGGTTGGACAAAACAGCATAGTAGGCTATAACAGCAAAAGAGACATTTGAAGGAGTTTGTGTGTGATTCAAAACATTTCTCAACTGTTATTTGAGGACAGGCAAAAAGGGGCGGGATCATGATCAGTCTTGTGATTGGCCTAAGCACACAGACATGCACATGCTCTGTTCTAAGTAAGACTCCATGCAGTGCACAGGTGCTGCAGGGACCCATATGTTCTATTGGCTCTGGTCTCTGGGAGACCATATCTTTATAGTATCTCCATAAAGCATGCTGTTAGCTGTTGCACAGTTCGTCCTATGAACAGAAGCCGAGCCACTCAAAATGCTAATCACCCTTGTAGCAGGAAACAAACATATTCAAACAGTCATGCTAGTTTCTCGGAATGTCGGGAGTCCGTTCCAATCACAGCTTCACACTGCAGACAATGGACACCCTCTCCTGCACTGACAATGCATCCGTTTTATCTGGTGGCACAAACGATTGTTTTTCACTCAAGGCCTGTTGTGTGGTTTGCTTTTTGAAGGGCAGGCACAATTGCTAGTCTGGTGAGACACAAAAACTCAATTGAACCCACAAGCGGCGATGGCTGAAACACAAAGGTTTGCCAAGCGTGTTAATTTGTGTATGTTGATGGTGTGATCCTTTGTACGACAACAATTCTGCAAAATCTACATGTAGCAGACAATTTTATCCAAAGTTACTGACAGAACACAATTACATGTATTAAGCAACACAACTTTCATTTTAGTTGAAATTAAATTATATAATTATAGGAAAGCATGGTGTGTACCAGTGTGTTTATCACGTCAATACTTCTCTATAGCTTATAAGAAATACTACTGTATTATGAGGCAATATCATTCATTGAGGACAAACAGGAACACAAACATGGTTCATATGTATAAACGTGAAAACATTGAAAGTGCAGAGGTGATACGGTAACAGGGACTGACTTGGACATTTTACTGTGTGAGATCAGACAGCCCCCCACCCCACCGCCAACATGACACATACTAGGATTACTGGACCCACCCCCACACACACACAATACGGTCCATCTGTCCTGACCAGGGAGGAGTTTAAGACAATAAGGAAGATGATAGGCTAGAATGAAAGTGTTACTAATGGGAAACAAAACAAAACAACAACGTAAAGACACATGCGCGTGTTCATTTCACAAAAGAGGTTAAGATTTTTCAAAATTGGTTTAGAATTAGTTGGGTGAATTTATGTTTAATGTTCTAAATCCATAACAGTGAATGTTTTATGCTGACAATGTAAACATCTTAGGCACATCAGATTCAGATTCACTATGTGCTATTCTGTGGCTGGCATTGGGATGTGTGTTTTTGTGTGTGTGTGTGTATGGGGGGGGGGTCTTGAGGAATCTATGCATAAAGTGGAAGCTGTTATGAAATTTGGTACGCAGGTCCCTCTCAAGGAACAAAATCTCCATGATGGATTATCTGCATTTTGAGTTAGCATGCACGTAGACAGACAGATGTTAGGTGATCACATTGCCCCTCCCTTGCATGCCCTGTCTGCTGTAACTTTATAGCTATATAAATATCAAGACAGATAATACATTTTCAAGTAATGAGGTACTGCATTATAAATATATGGCTGCACATAATTACATAGCAGCCAGCTTCTGTCTCTGCATCGAGCTGTCTGAGTGTTTTAAAGCAGAGTATGTGTATGGGGCCGTGTGCACACTGCTGACAAACTGGAGCAGAAGATTTGGCCCAGTCACAGTAAAGAATTTGAGGATGCTCTCAGACAGTATAGGGGAGCAAAGGATTCTGGGAGCTCACAGACTCACCACGGCCTTGCCAAATGTGGCGAGGCAGTCAAAATTAGCTCTGGCTGCCTTGCCAGCAATGTTGAAGATTCATGGACATTCTGAAGCAGTTGAAATAATAGGCAATGTTTGTTTGGACTGCTTGGCAAATTAAACAAACATGTCACCCATATCTTCATGCCAACGTACCACAATTAGGAATATGTATAGGGGCATATCATAAATAATGAGTGAGCACCATTGCAATAATCAGCCTCTCCAATTCATGTTAACAAATGCTTGGTGGGAACCCAAGTTTACACGATTGTGTATAAATGTTACCTAGAGAGGATAATTTATAAATTCCTCTTGGCTGCCTCAAAAACGTGTCATACCTCATTACCATATACAGTAGTTCAAGTTTCCTCTGACAACCTCCCTAAGAAGCATCACCAACAGTTATCACTGCCAGGAGAGGCTGACAGAAAATGTATGACTTCCTGTTGCTGTGACGCTCCCTATGGTCTGAACACACACACTTACTTCTACTGTAGTATGCTCCTATGCTGCTGTAGTATCCACGCACACCTGATTACCGGCAAGACCACCAAACACAGCAACACAGATAATAGTATATGTATACACATATCACACACATACTGTACAGTTCATAAAAAATACATGTGCTTTTGCTTATAGTCATTGATCTCAGGAGAAAATGTATTGTGTTCTGCTGCTGAGAGAGAAGGCTGTCAGCAGATCTCAGTGTTAGTCTAACTTAACTTCAGCACAAGGTAAGTTATAAGTTGCTATATTTCCCGCTGGCATAGACAATTAAACAACCAAGATGGTTGTTTAATCCGAAATAAACTACAGCAAAGAAATGAAGAGTACGTCTTTCCCTCAGAAAATACCAGCATGCTGCAGTTGGTGCTTTGTTACATCGGTGTCCAAACATCACTGACTTCACAAACTGTAGTAGTGCCATAAGCCTGTACAATGTACTTTAACAGTGACTAATAAGGGAAATTCTTACCTCACATGACAATCCACATGACCAGCCAAGCTTAATTTTTGGAAGTTTAAACATTATTTCCTGTTTATAACAAGAATTCTTGCCACTGACCGCAATACACATAGCCTGAGTGTGTTGGATCGTGGATGAAGTGGCTTCTACTTTTATGTTGATATCTTTATTTATATGAGAATAACGATGCTTTAGCTTGGAAAGTTACACACTGGAGATTTTTCCACTGGTATTCTTATGCCTGAATTTCCCTATAGGGATCTTATCTTATCACATATTTATCCTACAATATGTCAACAACTTTGCATAAGATATATAGTAATTACATTATAACAAGCACTTTCTAAGCCTACACATAAAGGAAAGGCAAATATAATACATATATTCTAATCTGGACATGTTTAGTGTGTTTACCCACAATGCCTGCCAATTTTATTGTGAAAGAGTTTTCCCCTTATAGTCAGGAAAACATGTTTTTATTCACAGAACAATATTTCATTGTGGTATAGAATGTTTCTTCCATCTGACATCCCATAATGGTGTGTGAAGAGGAACTATTGGTTTCTGTCTGCCATGGAAACGGGAACAATTTGATTGTTGCATGAAAGTTTCTGACATATCCTGATCACCCTTTTGATGGCATGTTAATAGGTGCTAATAAAGAGCATACATTTCTACTCAATCAGACATTCACATTGTATTTATCTATCCCAAACAAACCTTTGTTTATGAAGAGCCCTCTTTATCTCACAGGATAGAGCAAGCCACTAAAGGCCCATTTATTCTCGTTCTGTATGCGTACGTATACGAATGCGAATCATACACATGCAGCATTGCCAACATTACTGCATATTACTGTATATCTAAACAGATATTTAAAATCTACGTCCACTAAGATTGAGTTCGGTGGCTCTGATTATCTCAGGAGCTGAGTGCGCTCAGTACAACCAGAAGTGCCAGATAGCTAGTTAACCTGAACATAGCTTTCTAGTGTCATAAGCATACAAAACAAAACATTGCAAGCTATTTGTAAGCTAAATACACATTTTGTCAAATTCACTAAATCTCCTCGCATTTCGCTATCTTATTGTTGAAAAAATAATCTGATACTTCTACACATCCCTGGCACCATAAATAGAAACATAAGCAATGTGGTGAACACCGCTCATAACAGGAAAGCGGTACCAACATACAACTAGAGATGAAAGGATATGAAATCACGATAATAGTGAACAAAATGATCACGGTTAACGATATTATCACGGTATTGTTAAAATGTACTGAATTTAATAAAAAGAATGAAAAAAAAGGTAGTGACATAAATTGTCTAATTTATACTGTATCATAACAAGCCTAAACCAAAAATTGCATTGATTGTTCAGTAGGTCAACATGTGCATGTTTTAGGACAGCTTAATTATTTGTAGAATCATGGCTATATTATGAATATATTCATGATTCTACACATAATTTAACTGTCCAAACATGTTAATAACATAGCCTAACTTTATGATAAGTGACAACATATTCAGGGAAGCAACAAAGTTGCATACAGTACAGTAGCTAGGCTGTATTAGGTAGTCTGGCAGGGTCAGCCTTTAAGATGGCATACACTGTGACTTTTTAGGCCCGATCTCTGAGCCGCACGAGTCATTAGGAGTCGGGCCGAAATTCGGCTTGTCGGGCGTCAATTGCCGTGCAGTGTACAGGGGGTTGCGGTTGCGGCGAGGAGCGATTAATGGCTCCTGACCTTCTGACATACGACCCAATACATTTTTGACAATGTCAGAATTTCAGAAATGTGGTCAGCTATCGTCAGGATCTGCACAGTTGAAGCAGAACCACGATTCGATTCCCCAAATCCAGTGCCCTTTTGCCTCACTGCACATGTGCAAAGTGTGTGAAAGCGCCATGGTGACATGAAGCCTGATATGGACAGTAACGCCGGGTGCCCACCAAGTGCATCAAATATTTCACATGCGTTATTTTTCTGCAATTACATCTGTTTTTTTCTGCATCCAATGTAAATAAACTAATAATAGCTTTGGAGGCTGGCTGGTCGAGCTGTGGCAACAGCCTTGCTGACAGCCTATACTGGCTGGTTGTTGTTTTATTTAATCTATTTTTAATGTAGGCCTAGCCTATTTAGTTTACTCTTTATCATTAAGAAATGTTTTATAGCATGGCAGCCTATTTATTGTAGGCTATTATCAACGGCATCGTTGGTTAGTTTTACTGTTTTCTGTTACTGTGTGTGTGTGTGTGTGTGTGTGTGTGTGTGAGATGAAGGCGATGTCACATGTTGTCACGCTGTCATCCTGGTTTGACTGATTCGACTTGTCATTTCTCTGTATGGCCTACAACCACAGCTACTCCCCTCCTCTCCCCTCCTCTCCTCTCCCCTCCCCTCCTCTCCTTTCCAAGGCCTGCTGGATATTTGCAGTGTGTTGGTTGCATCACTGAGCAGACAGTGGTGTCTGCCCACAGGACAGTTTGGTCTGTTTGTGAATCTAGTGTTGACCCAGTCTTCCGTTAGTGACTGATATGGAATGCTACTAAGAGATGGCCTACGGTCCAGTGTGTCTCACCCTGCCTGCTCCTACATACTCCTGCTTACTGTAACCTGCCTGCTCCTACATACTCCTGCTTAATGTAACCCTGCCTGCTCCTACATACTCCTGCTTACTGTAACCCTGCCTGCTCCTACATACTCCTGCTTAATGTAACCCTGCCTGCTCCTACATACTCCTGCTTACTGTAACACATAGGAACATAAACAAAGTGCCAAACATCACTCCCAGGACAACCATGCCCTTGGCTACGCAATGCTTTTCAGTGTGTGGGGCTGAGCTTCTGAGGGAGTTTGTTGTAATTTGATCTCGACGTTAGCAAGCGTTCTCGAGAATGACTAACCCTGCATAAAGGTAAAGTCAGCTATTGCAAGCTAATACACATTTTGTCAAATTCATGCAGTAACACACATCACACTGTAATGACTTGCTGTAGCTGATGCGTTTTGAATCTTTAAGAATCAGAAGCCATACCAGAAGGCCAAGGCTGCTCACTGCACCAGGTAGTGTCACTATGATGCCTATATGAATATGTATTGATTTTCACTAAATGCTTTCTCACTGCTTGAGTTGCCACATGGTTGAACTTTTAAAATTCGATAATCAGACATTTTTCAACTGAAGGTGACAATAAGCCTGAACAGGTGTAAGGTGGGACAGACAAACACAATAATCACGCAGCTGTGTTCAGAACACCAGTACTGACCTGTATTCAGTCTAATAAACCATAGGGATATGCCAGAGGCTTGGGACAAACTGGAAGTCTGAGAAGCAAATATGAAGTGGAGGTGTAATCTTTCAAAGTCAACAGACAAGACTTGGGAATTTGGCAGCAGCTTATCTTAGGTACATATTGGCTATAAACAGAGGCTGTAAATGATATACTGTTGAACTTATCATTTGTAATGAGTTAGAAACAAAAAATGAAGGTCCTTGCAGTCCCACAATATGTCCTCGTTAACGACCTATCATTTACCTATGCTTATAACATGTTCTTTAAAGCTACAGTCCTGAACTGTGCTGTTTACTAAATTCAGGTGCACCCTTAATTAAGTCACAACTCAAAACTATCATGCTCATGTGTGATGATGTCACTGTATGAACAGCATGTAGTGCCTATCTGTTGTTTGATGCAAAAGCAGACAGGTGCTATGGCTTCTATGAATGGGAAGTGTGCTGTTAATGGACTAACCCAGAAGGCAAAATGTTTTGTTGTTGAAAAATTAGAATATGTGCACACATTGTTTCTTATGAGTGTTTCTTATTGGTGTAACTAGGATATTCGCTCTAAAGAAATATTTTGTTAATGCCTATAACACTCATTTAGGAGCTCAGCTAGGACACGTCAAGTCGACATGCACATGTCCACGCGTACAGAATATTTTGGAGGTGCACGGACAGGCACTATATGCCTGGGCCTTTAGTCCCAAATGAGTCCAGCTCTTTCAGATTACACACATCCCAAACGATGTGTTTATGTTAGAGGACCTATAAGTTGCTCATGCACTGTGAGACCAATCACCCCACTCCCAGACAACATTCAGAGGTATATGTGCACAGCTTTATCATCAACATCTAACCCTGAACTCTGTTTTGGCTGTTAGCCACGTCGGGGAGCCTGGCGCTGCCGTTATTGATCTGCGAGAGAACTGCAGCGCATGTAGAGATGAATATATCATTGATCAGATGGAATGGGCGAATATTAAATGTCTCTTTGTTAACAGCAGATGGCTGCCACGATGGCCACTGATCTCAAATGGATCACTACTCTGATAGCGCTGAGAATAAAAATGGGTTTTTAAACAGATTAGATTTTTAGATTTGACAGACTTTACATTTGCAGCTTGTCTGCAATGCAAACATGCAGTGACAGTCTTATGGGAATTAACAGACAGACCCATACCTGGAGATTAAAGTATTCTGTGTTCTGAGGTGAAACGTGTCTCCTAAAGAGAGCTCATGTTTGAACCAGCGAAGCAGCATGATATAACATTTTGTCCTTCATTCCAACATGGAAACACTAAATGTAGCACAAAAGCATTGTGTGTGCATGTGGTGCACTGCACACACAATCATGTATGATACCTGTATCTATATATTTCTGTAAAGTGCATGTAAAGTAATGTGCATATGGGCACACAAACACAGCATATGGCAGAACAGTATATGAAGATTGCTGTGCAAGCCAAGCCCAGTCTTTTTTCCTCTAAAAGGAAACATATGGTTCAGATCCCACACCAGCCCACCCCAGAGAGGCTCCTCATACTGTGTCCACAGAACATACAGCCTAATATTTCCACCTAAAACCTACTGTACACATATTTATTGTCACATAAAGTCTATATATCTTTTCTTGAGCATACTATGCGTACACCAATGAGAGTTGTAGGGAAAAGACTGGAGAAGAATGTGGGATTAGCATGCACTTTCTGAGATTCAAACCAAAGTTTTAGTAAATCGTGTTTCATGCAAATATTTATCGACATTTAAACTAAGAGTTAATTGGTTAGTTAATTTCTTGTTCATGAATCATGATGCGGTTGCCTTCTTAACAGAAAATTATTATTATAATATGAGAAATACCAGGCACACTAGGAAGATATGCAGTATCCTGTGTACTGTAGATGGTGCATTTTTTCAGTGATTATAAATATAGCATAGTGTGAAATTGATTGTTAGTTTTCTGTAAGATTTAAAGGAATTATAAACAGAAAGCAGTATGTCAATTACATTAACCTGTTAATGTGCATTTACACACATTTTTCTTTGAAGGGTAACATGTTTTCCATGTCTGATTGAAGCTTTGTTAAATTTAGTAGATGCAGCGGGAAAGCAGCTGAATCTGGCCATGGAAACGGTGTATTTTCTTCATAAATGCACAAGAATGAGGTCAAAAAAGCATAAATGCAATAGCAAATTGATACAAATGTCTGCTTCAGAAAATGATCTTCAGGAGGGATTCTACCCCATAATTAATCATAATGTGCCTAAGTTCATTTTGAAAAGGTGCAATCAAAAACAATGAGCTGATTACTCAAATGTAGTTTTGTTATTTTATGACAAGGGTAGGATCTAGTGGTCTAGAAGTCTAGTGGTTACGGTGGTTGCCTCCCAGCAGACAGATGTAAGCATCCTGAGCAAGATGCAATAATAACATTATATACAGGCCACTATGAGACAACCTACCAAAAGTGCCCTGGGCTAACTGGCTGCAGGTTGTGAATCAGGGTTGCAGGTGCAAAGCGTTGACAGGAGGTGACACAAATAAGCGTGGCCGTCAGAAATCTCAGCATGACTAGATATGATGAGACGATTCATCATATCGAGTGAAGCTGGCTTTGAACTGTGTTTTATGACAAACTTAATAGAGCAGGATTTGGTGAGGTGATTGGCTAAGGGATATGACGTGTAGAAAAACTGCAGAACAGGTTCCATCCATAGACTTTTAAATAGACAGAGACTGAAAAAGATGGCAGCTCGTACATCCCAATAGCTTTGCTCTGTGGTTTAAGAGAAACATGCAGGCTGCGCCATCTTGGACGTTATTCCTTGCTCATGCATAGTACAACCACAAGGCTAAGGTTAGAGGATAGAAGAGGATAACCATCAATACATGTAGATAACTGATATGGCATGAAAGAATCTGTACATAGGAACCATTGCCATATTACAAAGAGTCATGAGCCAAATGTTGCACCTGACAAAAACAGAGTGTTAAATCAATTACTGTTTTGAATGGGTGTGCATTCCAGGTGCAGAACCCTGCAGTTGCCACAAAACACTACTGCTTCAAGTCTACAACCATGATACATATATGAACTAAGGACAATATTAAAGTGGAAAATATATATATATACAACTTCAATTATACTCAAATCACACTCTGGGGAAGGGGGCGGGGCTTAGTGCAGTCACTACTTTTTAGACTTGCTTTTGAGAGAGAGAGATACGTTTGCTTACTCCATTGTATACTTTTCCTAAGAAACTTTCCACAGGTTGAACACAGCATGAAAATGTTCTGCTATTAAGCATGTTAAGCTTTATTTTTTTCTTGGCGGTCGCCACATTGCAGCGCAGTATCTGAGCTCCATTGATAACGACTTTGAATAGTTGTCATGCACGCGCTTAACTCAGAGTATACATACTCCGAGTTAACTAAACTAACTCATATCAGCTGTTCTGAAACTGAAAACTCTTGAGTTTTACATCTTAGAGTTGGCCAACTCAGTTCAGGGTTAGTTTCAGAGTTGGTTAAACCAGCTTGATGAAATAGGGAACACAAACAAGTGGTGCAGACCGCACCACACAACTATATCCTCCTACCCATGGCAATACATGTCCATTGTGCAGAGGGAGCATTGAGAGATGTGTTTGTTTTGACGCGATCATGCTCAAGTATAAACAATCTTTCCCCAGAATACATAACGTCACCTTTAATGGCACGGCATTGCCTGTTTCTATGGGGACCTCGGTAAAGACATATGGCCGCTAAAAGGTACAGTAGAGCACCCTATCTCTCCAAGTGGTTTGAACTAACTCCTCCTAGTGGTTTGAGCCAGCACTACATCACTATTTGTGCATGTCCCTCCCACAGCTCAGCCCTGAGTGGCGTGCATTAATCTCTACTCCTTCCCCAACAGTACACTGACACACATACACAGTGATCAGGGGGAGCTTTGAAGTTCTGGGGAGTGTTGCAATTACAACAAGCTTGTTAAGTCCAAGTAATTTTTTTGTGCATATTAATGTAGGTGTCTGTGTGGGTGCTTGTCAACAACTTGTGCGTCAACATTGCCTCTGTATCTGTGGAATCACAGGCTGGCAAGACTATATTTTCTGATACACACACACCACGCCACATTTTAGGGTGCATGCAAACACAGGCAAAGATACACACACATACGAAAACACACACTTTATTATTGAGTGCTGTGGACATTTTGTCTGAGAAGCTAGTGACCTCTGACCTGCACAGCTAGCGCTATGCTAATGTTTAGCACCATCCTTCAGCAGTAAAGAAAACAATATCAGACTCTGCTATGTCTCATGTAAACACACAGCCATGTTTAAAGAGGCACACCATAACACTGTCTGGCTGCAACAAGCAGAGCTGCATACTCAGGGTTTCTCAACTCGCAGCTTCAAGACTGAAACATGCGTGACATGCATTTGCACTAACTATTTAAAGAACATGTTTTTTCTCAAGTGCCCCTCTTGTGGCTATGATAAAGAGCTCTACGTTTGGTGTATTTTGTTAAAATTGCCATAGACAACTGTCATACGTACAGTAGCTTTAAACTATATATCCCTGCTCTGTGGTCATGCTGAGAAGAAGCCTCTATCATTCTCTACTCTACATCATTACACAGTGTACAGTCAAATAAACTGAAATAGATGTATTGATGCAGCTCTTCAGAATGAGAAATGCTCTTAGAATATAGTGTATACAAGTAAAGTAAGAATAAATAAAATAACAGTGTATAGCATAAAATGATAATATAATTGATAACAAATTTGCTAAAGAATTGCAAAGTTATATTTTTACATTTATTAAAGAACTTTAACATAATAACTTACCTAAATATAATTGAAATTGAAATGTACTGTATTTGGTGAAATCAGCCTACAGTTACATTAATATGTACATTGAGGCTTTCAGAGTCAAACAGGTCATAGAGAGAGAGGTGGCCATAATAATAGGAACAAATTACTTGAAAACCTACCCTGAAACACAATTACAGTTTAAATGCCACCAACGCAAATTCTAATTTAGATTATTTTAATTATATGAGAGGGTTTACTACACTACTTATTTTGGAGCAGATACATGACATGTACAGTAGGTCTACTTCTATGTCTTTTACTTGACAGTTTTATCAAAGGCGACTTGTTTGGTGTAGTTTACATTAATACGTATTCGTTTTAAAATGTAAATAGATGGATTAGCTTGGAAATGACCCACATTCACATCCTGATGGGAAGTATGTCACGTTAATGACTTTGCGATGACTCCTAATCAATGTTTTCTGTTGCTATGATGCCCTATAATCAAGGGTTACTTTCACTAAAAGTTCTACCCCGTCGTGGGAATAATTATTAGTATTACTAATGTAGATACATAGTCTTAAAGTGTAACACCCTGCCCTGAGCCTGACTCCATTGATAGCACAACTTCAAATGCTAAAGTGTAGTCAAGGAGCTGAGTGAGAGGCTGAGAAGGGTAGCCCGTTAACATCAATTGATTTTGATGATGCATGAGTGGACTAAAATCACAGTTAGAAGCCAGCAAGGACCTTGGGCAAAGATATAGAGTGTAGAGACTTTTTGAACACATAGAATCCAGATTTGTATCAAGATTTCTTTCTCAATATTAATAGCATTGATGTGTCTAATCACAAAACACTAGCATTTATCTTACAGCTTATGAAACACAATTAAGGGTGCAGTTACTCTTTAAAATGTAGTATTACAAGAAGAAGATTTGGGTCAGGCATCTTGCTTAAAGAGCTTGAAACTTTGGTTTGAGACTTGAACACCCTGTCTACCAATAGACTATCCTGCCCCCTTCTACTAATCCTACTGCTACTGGGACAATACGTGTTAGTGCTGCTACTGGGACAATACACGTTAGTATTTCTATTGGGACAGATACATGTTAGTACTTCTACTGGAACAGATACATGTTTGTACTTCTACTGGACCAGATACACGTTAGTACTTCTACTGGAACAGATACATGTTAGATGTTAGTACTTCTACTGGAACAGATACAGGTTAGTACTTCTATTGGGACAGATACATAGTACTTGTATTGGGACAAATACACGTTAGTACTTCTACTGGAACAGATACATGTTAGTACTGCTACTGGGACAGATACATGTTAGTACTTCTACTGGAACAGATACATGTTAGTACTGCTACTGGGACAGATACATGTTAGTACTTCTACTGGAACAGATACACGTTAGTACTGGATAAGAAACATGTTTTTTACAAAGCTTGACAGATCAAAGTTCAATTCATATAAATATTGTGTATGGAAAGAGGAAGTTTAGCATTTTTTGTATCATGTATTATTACCTCACTAAGTTCACAGACAAGAATGTTTGTGCATGTGTGCATACAGTTTATTGTGCATACATAAATACTGCCTTGCAGAACCAAGATAAGTAGTGGATTAGTGGATAGTTTATAGTTATACTATCGATAATGAAAGCACTCTCTCTCTCTACCTCTCTCTCTCTCTCTCTCTCTCTCTCTCTCTACCTCTCTCTCTCTCTATCTCTTTGTCTCTGTCTCTCTCTCTACCTCTCTCTATCTCTCTCTCCATCTCTCTCTACCTCTCTCTCTATCTCTACCTCTCTGTACATGTACAGTACACCCTAACAACTGCTTTGTGTTCCTAACAACACACCATGGTTGTGCGCTACTCTATACAAACTCCCACACATATAAACAGAACCCAACATACACATACACCCCACAAGTTCATACCCACGCATTAGTACATGTTCACAGACGAACACATAAACAACCTGAGGGAAACTTGTGTGCGTTCAGCCAGTGTGTTCCTTATGGCATCTTACATGTGTCTCCTCAACGATTATATAAGAATTTACCAATGAACAACTCACATCTCTGGGCCTATGTGTTTGACATCATTAAATCCACACTAAACAAAACCAAATGTAAATCCCCGTTCTGCTCCACAGGTGGCTACAACAGGCCATGAACAAAATTGTTGCATGCATAGAGTTATTCTCTATTTAATAAACTGAGATAAGAGCAAAAGTGGGTGGGTTCAACCTAACGCTTGCCGCCGCGGAAGGCGCAGCTATTGCCGCCTACCGCATCATTAGTGTGAATGCCTCTTAAGTAACTTCAGCATCACTTAAATTCAAAAATATTTTTTTCTTTTATTAATTAGTTTTTTTTGATACCGTTTGCTATGTGACACGAAGTAGACGATGTCTGACTATTTAAATGAAAATGATTCGAGTCAAGAAAGTCTCAGTTTGTCGTGCATTTGTTGTGAAAATATGAAATTAGAAAGACTACAAACCCTGTAAGTGTCATGACATTTTCGCACCACACCACAAGTGTTGTGCGAGATGAAAGCTGTAGTTAACTGATCGGTTAGGCACAAAACTAAAGATTACAAAGAACAAACTGCAACGTTCTTGACTTAAGCAATTATCTTTTATATAGACACACATCTATATATGTGTAATGGGTTCAAAAAATAAATTGATTCTCGCCGTTACTATATATAATTCTACTATACATATTTTTCCAAACTAAGGTCCTATAATGCAGAAGTGACTTAGGCTCTCTATTTAGTGTACAGCTTTTTATCTTATTTTGCATTTCACATTAAATATATACAACACATACAGTAATATATGTCCTATCTTATGCCATTGTCAGCTGGGGGCCTTTTATTGCCTACGGCTATAAATAGCCTACGCTTGTCCATAAGCCCTGCTACAGTACTATAGATTACTTTGCTATAGCTTACAAATAGTATACAAACGTTTTAGCTACAGTACAATATGTGTTCTAACCAAGCATAGCCTAATAATATAAATATATATATAAAATCCAGCAAATCTATTAATTACAGCAATATTGTTCAGGCGAAACAGATTGCTGTTTCTTCATTGTCTAGCAAAACCAGTAAAACTACTTAACTCATGATAAATGTTAATTAAGTTGTAGGCTAATGTTTAAGGCATATCAAATATGTATTTGTAACTGTTTAATACAGTCTTGTGATTGGGTTGGTTTGCTTACTCCACGTGAACACTTATTGCGTCATAATTTAGTGCTTGTCCCTGGTTCTTCACATCAAAGCCATGCCAGCATTTTTCTTAATGTTACTAGGTTGCAAGGTGGGAAATTGGAGGAGCAGATACAGGTTTATCGACCCCTGTTCTCATTCACACGACCCCATACAGGAACGATCCCTGTAAAATGCAGGGTTATACAGCATGTGTGAAAATGGTTTTAATGTGAAGAGGCAAAAGCCTGTGACTAGTAAATAAACAAGAAATTATGTGATTACGACAAATAAGATTGTGTTTGTGGAGCTCTCAAACTAAACCTCTCTCACACTTTGATGCTGCTGGACCGTCATATCTGTTTTGCCTCTATTTTTTGTTTTTGTGATTTCTGCAGTTTATGCAGGGTTTACCAACAGATTTTCATAAGACTGGGATGTCTTTCCTATCTTTGTTCATCTTGAACATGATAAACTGCAATGAACACTTAAAATGAATTATATGAAATATAAAAGCAACATGGAAATGTTTATACGTCACACAGGATTAATCTCAGGTGAAATAGTTGACTGTCCTGTGTACTGTCTAGAGATAAGACAGAACTGCTGAAATTTCTAAAATGCTTGCATTCTCCAGGGTGAATAGAGAACTAATTAGATTATGCCAATCATTTATTATTGTTACGGTAGTGAATTTCCCAAGTGGCCTGCTGTGTGTAGAAAACAAATCAGTCATCTAATATTCCTAGATGCAATGTTTAAGGAAGGTAACACTTGACTCTGTCTTTACGTCTGTCTGTCTGTGTCTGTCTGTCTCTCTTATACACAGTAGTCAGACACCTTCCAGACAAACAGGAAATGCACTGCCAACAACGACACCTTCTAAACATACAGTAATTAAAGGCAGGGTCAGTCATTCTCGAGAACGTTTGCTAAATTCAAGCTCAGGTCAAAACAACATTCCTCTGTGTCCTCTGCAGCGCCGCCCCACACATTGAAACGCACTGTGAAACAAAGCCTACTACTACATTTGTTGGTGCAGTTACACAGGGTTCTGTACACTGTTGTAAATCACTTTCATGTATATCAGTTCCAAATTACTGTATATGTTGCCCATAATGTTGTTCATGTTGTTCTTAAGTCTGTTCATACCAACAATGTGCTTTTATATCTGCATTCACCATACATTTAAATGTATTTATTTATTTTAAGTCTGCTTTCTTTTGAAGATCAAGTTTGCAACTGATAGTGTGAAATGGTGGTGAAGAGACTTGTAGCTGAAGGAAGTTCCTTTTAACAAGACATGATTAAACACTGTGGTTTAACATTCACACACACTAGGCAGTACACACACACACGCACACACACGCACGCACACGCACACGCACGCACACCCACCCACGTACACACGCGCGCACACACACACAAATGCACACAAAGATGCAATTAAGTGCAGTCCTATACAAGGAGCCTCAGCCTCTCTGTTGACTAAGTGAGAGTGGAGGTGGGCGGATGTTTTATTAATTTTTTTGCTTTGCTTGCTACATACAGTATACTTCAGTTGGGAATCAATCTCGGGCCTCACATATGGCAGGTAGACATTCTAACGCAGTTCATGAAGCTTTGGTATTTGTGATCATGACAATATTAGCCTATTGATGATGCATTCACTTCATCTGGAGTTTTCCCAAACGAACGGTTATAGTTTCAGCCGCTAATTGGCTGCTGCACTATGCAAAAAATATAAAACAGGCCTAAATAAATAACTACAATAGGATAATTGTTTAATTGGCACTCAATGCGAAAGCAGCCAATGAAACAATTGAATAGGCTACCATATAACCTTTTTTAGTGGAGAGATCCAAAATTCAAAAGGGAATATGGCGGTTCCCAAAACCTAAATAATGCACGTTGGTTCGGTTTACAGACCACGATCGGTCAATAGTTGCTCGTCTTCCGGGTCCTTCGCCAAGTGAGCGAGACAGCAGCCCAGGGTAAATGGGGCATTATACCTATGACTACGAGACATCAGGTACAAGCAGCAACATTTTCTACATTTAGAATCTCAAATCTAACATCCAAACGATAGCCTATTGTTTTTATTCATCTAAAGTCTACCCTATAGGCAACAATTGGTAATAACTTGGCTAACTTGGATTTGTTTCTTAACATTGGCGGTTTTAGACTTTTTTTATTAGTGCTGAAGCACAACGAAGATGAAAAAATAAAAAGTATTATTTCAGAAAATAATACTTTTTTGCATCACCTGGTTCCTGAAGTTCTTTTTTTTAATAAAGACATTTACACCATATGTTGATACAGAAATGGCCAAGTGTGCCCAACCAGAATTGCAGAACATTAAGTTAAAATGTCCCCAGATCCCCACTGAATGTGGACCTACCCCCCCCATCTTCAAATGAAACCTAGGATACATAAATATACAGACATAGAGACATATTAACGTGGCATGTTATTTGTTATACAGTGCATTTGTGATTAAAGCCTTTGTATGGACAAGGTCTAGACGTTTCCAGGCCAGTCTGGGCTTCAAACTCCCAGGACGTTTTTCAATCTCAGTATGACCCTACCCTACAAAATTGATAACAAATAATCAGGGTAACCCAGGATCTTTCACATGAAGGTTAGGTTTGTTCATGTGAAAGATCATGGGTCCAAACCAATGTTATAGTTATGTAGAAAAACACCTTTTCTTCTGCACAAATGTGGATCAAAACAGACATGTGGCAAACAAAACTCAAAGAAAATATATTTTGGTGTTTCTTCTAAGTAGTGGTTGGCCACCTAAGTAACATAGTGGATAAATCATCTTGACACCAATTGCAAACAAAGATAAAAATGTTATAGGGTTTCACAGGAATGCAGGTGCATTTCCTGCACGGCAACCAATGTTGATGTTGTGCAGAACCTTGTGTTCGCAGAAGACAATGCAGTGTTGTAAAGCAACACAATCATTTTATAATTGGCTCAACTATTTACAGTACTGACTAATTCTATGAATGATCTGACCTGCGTATGTTACCCGCGTATGTCACCTGACCTGCGTATGTTAAAGCCACCATGAAACCACAGGTGGAAATACTCATTACTCATCTCCGGACATACTTGGACTTTATAATCTTAGATATATAAGTAATGATTTATCATCACATACTGTAATAATGAATGCAAACAGTTGGTGCAACAGTTGGTGCTACAGCATGGGACACATGGTAACACATGGTCCGTACATATGTATTACTTATTTATACTTATTCTGCTCCTAAAGTCTCATGTTCCTTTCATTTTAATGTTTAAAATATACTCTTTAGAATTTGGCTCATGGGATATGTTTCATCAAAAGTGTAAGTATCTTTATGTCACATCCAAGCTCCTCAAAAGTAGTGTGAGATGTTAGTGATCTCCCTCAGGTGGCAATAAAATAACATTCATTAGTTTATAATGACAAGCTCAGTATAAAGGAGAATGCTGTAAGAATCTCATTGAAGTTTTCAATTGAGCTCCAGATATTCTCAGCGTAGCCCAGCAGAGCTATTGATCTCCGGGTTGATGCTTGGGGTCCTAGGGACCCTCAGAAATGGACACAAATCACGGTATAGCACATGGTGCTAGCAGCTACCTAGCTATTGATTGGCACCGGAGACAGGTATCTGCATGATGCCAGGCTGGAAGCAGCACAAAGGAAACTGAATCATGTCAGGTCCAATGGAGCCATGTGTAGATTATATCTATGCCTGTTAACTGCACATTTGGCAAATCAAAATCTAGGGGACAAGGACATTTAACTAATAGACATGAAACATCTGCTCCAGCTTGACCTGAACCTGTTATAACTACATGTCACACATTACAGTAAAGGGCCACTAAGCACTTTCCCCTCTGGGAACAGTCGCTCTACTGATACCTGCCTGTGTCTATATTATTAACTATACACAGTTAAATGTGAAGGCTACTTCACAAAACAATTAGACTTTCCATCTCATATGACTGAGTGTGCAAAATATATTTAAACAAAACATTTTCATACTGATGTACACTGTACAGCAGCATTTCTCAACCCTGGTCCTTGACCTGCGGCCCGCTGCTGTTGTCTCCCTGCTCCAACACACATATCACCTTATCAGGCTTCTGCTGAGAGTGATGGCAAGTTCATTATAGTCAGGTGTGTTGGAGCAGGGAGACAACATGCGGGCAGTGGGTCCCCAGGACCAGGGTTCAGAAATTATACTATGCAAAACATGGCTTTCAAGTTATAACATTGAATATCCAATGTTATGTTATTCAGGCACCCCTCACACATTAAACTAACACGTGTGATGTATGAAACCATATCGTTAAATAAGCAAAAGAATGATCAGATGTTGATAACACACCCTGAAATATGTTGTATTTAGAGGCCTCACCCCTAGAGTTTAGGGGAGACCTGGGATGGTTGTAAAATGTTTTACTTTTTTGTCTGAATCTTATAGCGCTTATAAGACTATGCTTTCAAACTTTGATACAAACTATTTACATGGCTCTGCTATTAAATGCTGTAGCTACTATCTCTACAACAAACAGAAAATGCATGGTTTAGCCTCAAACACATGGAATAAAATGTTACAATTCACCCCATAGTCCACGTTAATTGTAACATACTCTGGGGGGAAAAGTAACATTTAAAAAACATATTATGACAACAACTTGATATTGAAAGATTTCTATTCAACATTGAATTGCTTTAACATAATTGGTGTGTGTGAGAGTACAAAATGCTTATTATTCATTAATAATAACATAATACACTGATTATAGTGTATGGGTAATGTGTGTGTATGTGTCTTGGGTCGTCATTCATATGGCACATTCCTTTTCAGTCAATTTCTCTTCCAAGACCTAGACATACTGAAATTCAATGAAAATTCGTATACACCTTCACTTGGGGTAAGGACTCATTCACTACCCGGAGTATGCACTCCATCGGTTTCCTGCTGAAAACTATGGCCTCAGATTTTGTTACTGACTATTAGTTACTAGACAACTAGTTACTGAAACAATTTATAATATTACAGTAACTAGTTACTGCCCAACACTGCATGCACCACTTGTGTCCTGGCTTGATAATACCGCCTAAACCCTAAATGCCTACATTGAAAAAACAATATTATATTACACAATTTCAAAATTACACAATACGTATTGTATTGTGTCATTTTCTGGAAGCAGGGGCTGCACAAAATTACTGTACAAAAATTATCAAATTTGTTAAAAAAAAACTTTTTAAATTTTCTTTTCTATAATTAAATTATTTTACTGTATTTTACTGTATTGTAAGAAAAAAAAGTCCCTAAAATTCCTTTAAATCTTTTAGTACAAAACACATCTAAGACCATTCACATGTAAAACATTATAAAGAGTTCTGCAGGGCAATGCCATTAATTTAGTCAGCTTTTGACATTTGTTTCTGTTAATTTGACACTAACAGAAACAAAAATGTCAAGTGTCTTACTGACATGCAGTTCTGCACCTGTAGGGCTGCAGTAATATAATTGAATGTGTGACTTGTGAATCCCTACTACCCGTAAGTTGGTTTTCCCTCATGGCCTCATGGGCCCCCGGTTGGCTGCTCAGTCACTAAAAGTGTGAAAGCTGTAAAATGGACATATGTCTTTTTTTACAGATATTTCTGTCAAAATTGTAATTTTTAAAGCTGTTAAAAAATAGATATTTCATGTATTCAATATATACATCTTTTTTTTTGTTTAATCATATGACACAAATTAATAAACAGTATATTCTTGTAAATTGAATATGTTGTCCTATAATTTAGAAATACAGAAAAAGAATAGTAGAATTTATTGGGGAAAACTGTATAAATGCAGTTTATTTTTTAATGTGAAGTTTTGTATCTTATATAGCCTGTAGGCTATAAGATTGTTACAGAGTTTATGATATTTATGTGTTCATTTTAATTATGTTTTCTTCAAATTAGCATAAAAAAGAGACATACAGTAAGTGGTTTTCATCCTCATACAAAGAGAACATGAAAAGTGTATCGCTTAAATACAATGTTTAACTTTAAAAGCAAACATGTATTTTCTGTTTTCTATAGGCTCTCAGCTCACAGCTCTCTGGCCATATCGACTAGACTCTGTCTGCATCGGATTATCAAATATCACACTGCACTATACTGTATGTACAGAACCCCACAGGCCAGAATTATGTCACTAATAGGCTACTGTACCTTTCACTGGCATGCACAGATAGGCTACAAACTAAAGTTCTCCCTGCTGATACTAGACTGGCCTTAGGAAATATATTGTCCATGCTACATATTTAAATGAATATGTGGATGCATATATAAGTTACGTCAGAATCAGCCTATAGTCTAAAAACAACTAAATAATTATCCGCCAGCTCTACTATGCGGTACTGCAAGTAAGATGAAAACGTGCGTACAAGGGTTGAGACTTCACCATTGACACTGCTCATGTCCTAATTGAGAAAAATGCAGACTTTTGTGTGTGGAAATGGTCGCACGCACAGATTTCTGTCATATGCATGTTTCATAAATGAGCGCCATTAAGCGGTAAGTCACTCCCACACCAAACTGTCTCAATGGGGGCATTAGTTCTGCCTATGCTCTCTGGGGTAGCAGCCAACCATTGCTGTTTGACGTAAAACACCTCATTATCTGTATCACTTAGACACTTGACTAGATTATTTAAATAGAAAGTCATGAATGAACAGTAGCCTGAATCATTATTTGACCTCAGTATGACAGAAATAACAGATGTTACAATAAATGGCCAAGCATAACATAGGCAATATTGTGGAGTTGAGACTCCAGTGAGCCAGGGTGGAGTGGAAAGGGGGGCGTGAGCCTGCTCTCTCCACCACCTCCCCTCCTGTCACTTCTCTTCTGTTCGGTCAGTCTGTCTGTCTCATATTGTGTGTGGTTGTGTGTCACTTGTGATGTGTGTCTGTCTGTGAATGTGCCTGCTTGTCTGTTTGATTGTGATTCTGTGTTTTTCTCTCTGTCTGTCTGTCTGTCTGGTCGGTTGCCATCAGCGATGTGTCTAATGGGTTGGGTCACCAGACGGCCTGTGCCAGACTGAGGGTGGTGATGTAGGGATAAATAATCTCCCAGCATGCAACACAAACAGTGCAGAGCAGATATCATAATGATAATAGTTTTATTCCTGACATATTATCTACCATTTGTAAAATAATAATAATAAACTCCAATACTGTCTACACGACAGCATATTTACAACTGTGAAATGGTTTTGGTAAAATGTTAAAATCAACATTTGCTAAGCTCCACTGTTGTCACCAAAGCAAGACCAACTAAGATTGAAAGCTTTTGCCAAGGCTTTGATGATGCCTGGCATTATAAAAATGGTGAGAGATAGCCCTGTAATTTGCATCTCTCTCCCACTGATGGGAGCTGACAGAACTGGGACTGTGAGCACAAAGTGGAGTACCTACATAGCTAAAGCTTGTTGTATCATCTCATTATTTCATTAAGGGAACACTAAACACTTTTTTCAGATGTCAATCATCATTCAAATACATCCATCCTTGTTGCTATCTGTAAAATGCATTGCTTTTCTGTATTTTTACCATTACCAAGCTACAATATGTTCATAATTTGTGGTTGAAAAATACAGTATGTTGCAATTATGATCTTGTGGTGGTGCTTATATGTCATCAAGTCACCAGCCCTAAATTTCAAGCTATACGCCGCATTCATGACTCACCCAACCTCCCTGCTAGCCCACTCCCTCCCAGTCCACCCACAAGTGTTTGTCGTTCAGAAAGACAGAGAAAGATACTTATAGTTTAATTGATGCCCGGCTCATATTGTACCACAGTTTCAAAATACCCTGCATTGCTTTGCCATGACCTTACAAAGCCATCTGTTGGTTTGTTGGTACATGTAGCTTGAAGTGCAGTATGTGTATATGTGTGCCAATGCTTTATATAATCAATTCTCATATTATATGTAAAACATTTAGAAATAATAATAGAACCAAATAATGAGTTGATCAAATATAATAGGTCACTCTATGTGCATCACTTTCAGTCAACTGACATGGCCCACGTGGATGTCATCAAACTACTGCACTTAAAAATAAATAAAATGGTTCTAATCATTGTTGGTCACCCATGATATTTCCTCTGACAGGAAACTGAAACTATCTGACTTCTTCTTTCCTGTTAGGCAATGATCTGCACTGAAAACACACTTTAATGTATAAATAAAAATGCTATGACACATTTAACATGATAAAGAAGAAGAACTCATAAATACTAAATAGCTATAGGACAGTTAACATTTAATATTCATGCTCAGGAACAAGTCAAGCTAGGCACTAACACTGCCAGCATTTGGGGTTACACACACCCACAGAGAAACTTTAAATTATTTATTTATATTCAGCCACATGTACACAGTTATGATTTTACAAATGTTTTCAGACAATCACGTCCACACTGTGCTTGTTACCAGTGTGGACTGTAGCTCTACTATAAACTATAAAGACTATCATCACCGGGGCTGTGCTGTTGCTACAGTGTAGGCCTTTGATGAGTCTAGAGGCTGCTACAGTATTTAAAGGTACAGTCAGATATTGCAAGCTAAACGTAAGCTAATACACTTTTTGTCAAATTCAACAAATATCTCCTCGTATTTCGCTGTCTTATCGTTTTCTGTGTTTGTTGAAAAAATAATATGACACTTATATACAGCCCTGGCTCCGTGTTCACCATTTCAAAGTGGTGAACACCGCTCGTATCAAAAAAGATGTATAGTACGCTTTGCTTCACAATGCATTTCGATGTGTGAGGTGGCGCCGCGGAGGACAGCGGAGCAATACTGTTGTGATTTAACTCCAAGTTAGCAAGCGTTCCCGAGAAGGACTGACCCTACCTTTAAAGGTTTGATTCTGGAATGAACCATGTGGTTGAAATCACATAATATTCCTTTGACTCTCAAACACCTGAGTGTTGGGTGGCTCCCAACCCGCCCTACACCTCCCCAAATGTAGACTTCTCATGGCCACTATAAATCTGTGAGCAGCGTATAAGAAGTTGAGCCTATCGATAGAGACTACTGTTCTTAAAAAGTAAGCTCCTATCTCTATCCTCTGTCTGTCAGGTTTGGGTTGTCACAGAACACATGAAGATTCATCAAGCCAGTTTGCTACTTCCATCCAGACCAATGTGGCTTCAATCTCCAACCTGCTGTGGTCTATACTTGTAAACATCCATGAGCAAAGTGTCCAACTCACACACTATTAGTCTACCCGCTATAGCTTTGGATATGACCGTCTGCTAAATTACATGTAACATGTTACAATATGCTGTTCTGCCTGTGAATGAATAATAGGCTGCAGATATTATAATTAAATCGTATTAATTTACAGTAGGATATATGCTAGTGCAAACTAAGTGGCTGTGTGGTGATTGTTGTCATATTAGAGACTGAAAAACAAATAGGCCCACATTCCAACTGTATTCAAATAGTCGATGTGTAATAGCCTAGTCTTATAAAGGACATTTTTATCTCCTTATTTCTATCTTCCTTTCTTTCCTTCTCTCACGCTGAATGCGGCGCACCGAGGCTGCTAACGCTGGATTTTTAATTAAGACTGAAGCGACTTTGTGTGAAAGGGATCTTGCTCGCTGGCACATCAACAAAGACCACGTTTGTTTTTAATCATTTACTTCCCTTTGAGAACAGAGACATGGAGCCCAGAGACCGATACAGCAGGAGATTTAGGAAGAAAAAAATCTTTCTCTCTCTTACTCACACACACACACACACACACACACAGGAGGAGCATTGACAATAGGGCGGTAATATTTTCAAATAGCGACTAAAAACTGTAATAATATAATCTATATCACCGTGTCTAAAAGGCAATATGTAGGTTTGAATGTAAGCCTATTTTATGGTGTAGGATATTCTGAGAGCATTTCAGACAAAATAATAGGCCTGTGCATTGAGGCTAAAAATAGCCATCTCTGCAACACACTCCTTATTGGCAACGCACACTCCTTATAAGCAACCTAAACCTTCAGACATATGAACAATATAAACAGTTGAGCCTTTCACAATAAATTGAAACGGATTACAAAATCTACAAATGCAAAATCTACAAATAATTACTAAGAAGAATAAAATGCCTTTATTGGCAAGCAGGTGCCATCTCGGGATCCACACCCTATTTCTAATGCGCATGCGTCGCGGGGAAACAAAGGAATTACTGAACCCATCGTCCGCTGGTAGTCTGAATTTGCACGGTAATTAAGGAACAGCAAGGGGGGGCATAGATCTGACCATATTAACGAATTAAAACATAATTCCATGGAATATTATTGAATAATTGAAGCACCCACATCTCCAGTGTAACCAAACAGTGTGTGTGTGTGTGTGTTTGAGCAGTGTGCGCGCGCATGCGTGCGTGTGTGCGTGCGTGTGAGCTTCATGATTGTACTGTATACTTGCAGCCAAATACAAGCATCTCCACATAGACAAAGGAGATGGAGGAAAGAGGTCTTCTTGACGTTGTCTAATTTTTCATCTTCAGATTGTTCTACATTTTGAAAGAGCTTCTCACGCTCACGCACCTCGCTCCCAACCTCTATAGCGCGCGCATGGAAATGTCAGGGGAGGGGAAATTGTACAGAAAAAAGCTTAATATGCTATTGGCATACATATAATAAATACAGTACTAAGCATTTTGTTTCCAACTATAAAAAAATATAGACTATATTCGTTTGAGTTAATGTAGCCTATTTTCCTTCAGACAGTGCACGAGGCAACACACCCCTTTATCTCCTGCATTTTTTTTGCCTGTAAAATGTAGTAGGCTGCGTATTTCATTTGAATTGAATGGTCAATGTAGCCCAGGATTTAAAAAAAAAAAACTATAATATTACTTTAGCTATCATCACAAGTAAAGCGTCTAGAGCACAATTTATACGGGAATTTCTTCCATTATCCTGCGTGCGCTCCGGGTGTCCAAACGGAGATGGAGAGGCACATAACATCTCATCCAGACAAAGACTGCGGGCGCAGCGCTCTTATACGATGATCGCGAAGGGTAGAAACGTTTTCCCGGTGTTGGTTTTGTCGTGTCTTACCGTTAACGGTGGAGTAGTTCCTCTCCGGGCTGCTGAGCGTTGCGGCTTCTCCTGTGCGCGTGGTGCTCCTGCCTGTTACGGTAGCGCTCTGCGTGGTCGGTCTACGGTTCACACACACCCTCTTTCACTACACACGCACAAACACTCATATATAGAAATACACGACCGAAACGTACACACGTAGGACCACGCAAACACAGACAGAGCCTATCGTCTAAACACACACAAACAAGACTTGTAAGCATAACTGTTCGATGTTGTAGGCGAATTCGTTCTGAAAAGCTTATGTTTGAGTATAATCTTATAGCATAATTGACTGTTAGGCCTATTCTTAACTTCCCATAATAATTTAGCCTAACCTACGTGTTTTTAAAGTGTAGTTATTGATACGGATTTCCTTGGAATTTCGGCCAGGTTTCATCTCCAGTGTGGAAATGATCTATTAGCAGACTGAAATGTATTTTAGTGCGCATTTGAAGGGAACCAATTCATTGCGCGTATTGCAGAATAATTACGGTAGCCCTATGGCCTTCTCTCTTATTGACTTCGCGCGCCCCCTGCAGGACCCGTTATTATACTTTATGTCGCATGGCCAGCCTCTGCTCTCCATCCTGTAGCGTAGCAAAGGGTATTATTAAATAAATTATATCAAACAATAAATAGCACTAAAGAACACTATTTTCCATAAAATCATGCCTTTTAAATGTGTGTTTTCAGTTTATGTCAACTCTGTCAGGAATTTGGATAATCTTGATTATAGGCTATCAGATAATATTACGGTCAGCTATAACAATGATGACCCCTTTTCCATTTCCTTCTTATGGCAAATGCAACAGTGATATTTATATTTTGGTATGTATAAAAAAGTTAATATATAGTTAATATAATAGATATTTTAAAGAAATAATGTTAATATCACGGTGGCTACAACTGTTACACCGTCAGCCTATTTATGAGAATTGTAAGACATTTTTATTAAGTTAAAAACGCATCTAATTAAGAAACAAAATGGCTCAATTATACATCACATGGATTAGGTGAAAAAACATGTCAGCCGCCAGACTCAACTCGGACGGAGTTGACCCCATACTCCTAAAAGCTCTTAAATTCCATTATATTGTAATGTTATTTCATTGTTATTTTATATTATTATATTATGCATATAATTCATATAACCGTTTGCATCATCCATAGTTTAGCAATAGCAGCATTGTTATTGTTACAACAAGCATGATATGGCGAATAATGTATATGTAAAAAGTAATTTAGAATTGCAAGTTCAGTGACAAAGGATTACACTGCTACTGTACTGGTGTAGAAAACAAAATTGTCTAAATATTTAAAAGTTAATTACTTTTTAATGTGTTTCCATTGATAAATATGTGTGTGCTTATTTGGCTAAGAAGTTTGTTTTTATATTCTTAATAATTAAGTTTTAATTGGAAAATTAAAGAATATTATGTTTTTTTCTAATACTGTGAAATCAAAACTAAAATAATTACAGTACAGTTAATTTGTGGTCTTTAACCATATCAATGTGACACTAAAGAGTTGTAAAATATTTGTCCCTTATCTCAAGAATCATATGAATACAGTACACACAAACGCACACACACACACACACACACTCACAGAGAGACTATAACATAATAAAATGCACAAATAAAGCCAATGCCAAAGACTGCAATGATGATAGCATACCCTGTATTAATATTAAATCTCCTTGCAGTTATCAGCGGTAAATGTCATTTTGGAAAGTTTGTTGCTATTTTGAACTCCATCAAAACAAAAATAATGCTCCCTTTTTAGTAACACCAGAGCCATGTAAAGAGAGAGGCGAGTCATCTCCATCCACTCCAATAGACAGTTTTTTCACAGCAACGGAGCCTCAAAATTTTTCCCGGAAGTTAGCCTAAATACTAAAAGTACTCTATAAATTCTGTTTAATATGTAAATCGGTACATTTATTGACTACTAATTACCAAAATGTGCTGGTAAACTAAACAGATACTTACACAAGCTATCAGTCACACTATAACAGTAGCCTATGCAGAACTTTGTAGCCGATGTTATTGTCATTTCATCTGCCAGCAAGGGTTTGCATGAGGTTTGGCAAAAACAGAAGTCAACAGGGCAGCTTTAGCATCTAGATGTGTAGCCTACAGGCCTATATGGCTTCTACAAAATTTGCAAACAAAGTAAGAGAAATATCCTATTTAATGCCAGTCTTCTCTGAACGTTAATCATTATCTTGATATGATTGGCTGAGCTGTCTGAACTGAACATTTCAGAACACTGCACTGTAACAGTTAGCTCTATAAAAACATATGGAATGAATTAGCATTTAATGCACATTTTCATTGCAATTTCCAACTGTCATTCATTAAATACTCAACAAACTGTCAGGTGACTGGTTAGTTAATAGGCTAATTAGCTGTGATAATGTCATCTGCTTGGCCAAATTTGGGTTAAAAAGGTCCTTATTGTAGACTATTATAGCCTACGAGGAGGTATATTGGGGATAGGGACTTTGTTGTGGTACTTCTAGTTGAACAGTAGATGTCACCAAGCCTACCTGTAGTGGCGAGCCTTATTTATTATTCTGAACCAGGGACCTTTTTCTATTGAAACATTGTTCAGTTCAGACCAAACCATCAGAACGGGGAAGAATATGTGTTTAAGCCTGTAATGCCATCAAAACCCCATATAGTAGAGCGGAATGCACGCCATCAATCAGAGGTAGTCGTGCACTGTACCTGCGCTACATACTTGGAACAACAGGAGGGGTGAGAGAGTGATCCCGTTTTTTTGGGTTAAGATGGGTGGAGCTATGGTGTGAGAGAGCGCGTGTGTGTGTGTGTGCGCGCGTGTGTGTGGCGTACTCACCCAGTCGCTCCAAACTTGTCTTAACTCTCGTACTTTTGCTTGTGCACGTTTGGCTGTTTACCAACCGGCAGACAAAGTGCCGCTTGCCGGACACGCTGCTTATCCGACCGAGGGACCAGAATATCGGTCCGGAACCGTTTCTCCCGGAGAGTCGAAACGAGTTTGTTAGAACATATGGCATTTCACCGGGAACTGTAGCCTTTTGAAACAAAGAGTAGAATTAGCCCACTTGCTTGCTTGTGCTACGCTCCAGACTGACTGACTGGACTTAAGCGCTGGACTCTAGTTTTTTACATGAAAACACATGACGTGGATGAATTGGAAATTAATCCTTGGGGATTAAAACAATAAGGGAAATGGATAATTTCTTCACGGAGGTAAGATTAGATTTTTAAATCTCAAATTTAAATATCGCGATCGGGGAGTTTTTGGAACAGCAAAAGTTATTGAAATGTTTGAGACCAAACTACAGTAGTCTTTTGAATCACGTTTACTGCTTCTGCAAGGAGGCTCACTTATGTATGCTAATAATGCTATTGATCAGGCAGGATGCGCGAGACTGGACACGTTACTAATAAAGAACGCAAAGCGATTTGCAAGATAACTTTATCCTATTGGTGTCGAGTGCGTGTAGGTTATTCACTTTATCACGGTTGTAGTAGATAGTGACTATTATGATAGTCTCAATATTTGCAGAACTTGAAGCATGCATTTGCCTTATACGAATTCGTTAACTTTAACGCATCGCCAACAAATAGTGAATTATTTTGCTTTTCATTTGTACTATAGGAGTGAAATCGGAGATTGAACCTGCTCCCAGTGGAGCGAAACATTTCTGAACTACCTTGCACGGTTATTAAAATATCTGCAAAAGATAATATTGGAAATTTGAAGATTTATGGAGTCAGCCATAGAGGACGTCTTTATAGAATAAGGTCGAGTGCTGTATCAACATAATTGTCTGTGACGATTTACATGAGGTTTAGGCCTATGTCAGATTATAGGATATTTGCCATATTAGATTATGAGCTAAATGACAATCTATGCTGTCATATGAGGAAACAGTCGAATGAATGTGTCTTGGCACCGGAAACTTTGTGATTCACATTGAATTTCAAGGTGAGTTTGTGCTTTTTCAAGCAGATGAAATAACACGGCAGCTCATTTTGAAATTACAGTCACGCCCTCATTTCACGACGTAGAGCCGATAACTGCAGACATTTGACTCACCTGGAATAAATTATGCCCTTGGCTGTTGCCTGTCACCTAACAGTTAGGAAAAGTGGTTTTTACCACCATGATTTACCATGATTGAGCGTCCTAAACAGAAAACCATCTTCAGGGCAGGTTTTCGCTCAGGATGCCTATTTCCAAATCAACAGTTCTATTTTATGAAGGTACTGATGTTGATTTTGAAACACATCCGTGTGCAGTAAAGTTTTTAGTAAATTTAATTAAGATCCCTTAAGGGAAAGGTCCCTCACACAGCATACAGTATTACATAACCTCTCATTTACTTGCAGTATGAAAAGCATACGTTTCCTTTACAGTTTTTTCTCTCCTAAAAGCAGTTATGAGGGTCTCATGACAACCGCTTTTGCGCCTTAGAAAGATGGAACATTTCTCAGTGCCAGAAGCAGGCAAGGCACACACAATAGTCTCAAATATCAGCCTGCCTGACTTTATATCTGGCAGCTAATCTCATCTGAAACAAAGAGCCTAGTCTTTATGGAAGCAGACATATGACAAGGAAGCTAACCCACTTCCAGCTTTAAAGGGTTTGTTCTCTACCAGTTTCAGAGAAGATGCGAATGTGATTGTGATCATGTAGTAACAACATTTTAAAAAGGTGACAGCACACTGTTTAATCATACATATTATGAATGTTTAACAAACATGTCTATAATACTCACTAACAGTTGGGTTATCAGTAGAGTTTATGTTTTCCCTAACAGTCAAGATTTTATGGATTTAGGATATGCCATACAATGCACATTATACAGGATAAAGGGAAATACCATCCGTGATTGTGAGCCAGCATGGAATTAGATATTTAAACACTGGGATAAATTATACTAGCTGTTTAGGTATTTTAGTGGGCACATGGTACACCCTTACAGTTTAGGTGTTTATGACCAATTGGGCTTTCCATAAATTCACACAGTAGGTGTTATAACATTGCTGGCTGTACATGTGGGGTAATTCTGATAGTGGAAATTCAGAAATGTAGCTATTTGGTATTATCAATTTAAATCATTCAGGCAAACTCATATTTTAACACTCCTGTGATTTTATAGTTTTAAATTATTTAAAAATATTTAGAGAGTGCTCTTGCTTAAGGACAAATAGCTGTGTTTGTATTCTCCCTATAATACTTCGTTTTGAGTATTTGGGGGAAGGGGCGGGCACAAATACACTTCAACTGCTATGACAGTCTATAGTCTAATGCATTCTGTTGAACTAGTAGTACATAAGCATACTTGAGTTTGTAGTACAGTATAAATAATTCTGGATACATTCCTTTGTCAACAGGATGTTTTTAACATTTAAAGAGCTCAAACCTTTGACCCTCCAGGTCTTACTCTGTTGCTGTTCATGTGGTATTTAGAAAAAGGAAGACCTCAGCCTGATATATAATAATGAATATATTTTACTGTAGCTGCACTGGTTTTTACAATTATTGAAGGCATCCTTCCAGGCCAAACAGCCTGATCTGTAGTCAGTGCAACTTCTAAAAATAGTCTTTCACTGTTTAGTTTTCATTTTTCCTCAATGTCATTGTAGAGGAGCTTGTGAGCGCTCTTCTCAGTTATGCTGTTTTTTTGTGGTCTGCTTGGCTGCCAGACAGAAGTAGGGCTAGGATCACTTCACTAAATACAGGAAAGTGTGTTTCTGATACATGGAAAGAAAGAGAGCTATACTTGTACTGTAAAAGTGACTCCTACTGCCTTAGATAGTATGCCAGGCATAACACACAATGTGCAGAGTTCCCACTGGTCATGGAATTTATGGAATATCATTGGATTTTAAAAATTGTGTTTTAGACATAGAAAGTCAGGGAATTTAATCATGTTTTAGGTGAAATTATGGAATATCAGAGAATTTAGTTTGCAGCATGTTTAAATTTAATTGGCATTCATAAAAATGTTACGTGATATTACATTTTCTGTAGGGATGGCACAATCCAATTTTTTCAATCCTGATACAGATACCTGCACTTTGGATATTGGCCGATACCAAGTACCGATCTGATTCCAGTGTTAAATTAAAGGACACATTCCATGAAAACCAAGTATTTCTAGTTGTTTTTGGAATTAGCAATGTTGATGTGACACGGAGAAGTAGTAAGCCT
>JAODUH010000009.1:325427-336264 GCA_027564835.1 Typhlichthys subterraneus | reverse complement strand
TTCGACGCGAAGGAGTAGCGGCTCTACTCCGAGTTCCTCGCGGATAGCTGAGCTTCTCACCCTATCTCTAAGGGAGACGCCAGCCACCCTTCTGAGAAAACCCATTTTGGCCGCTAAATAACGCTTAGTTATATTTAATAGTTGACAATAGTACTCCCCCAACCTAACCTACATATAAATGAGCTTTAATAAGATGTAATTTATTGCTATGCTGTTTCTGATCAATACAATGTGTTACATTTTTTTAAATTGACTAGTATTTCTATATTGCAGCTCACCTTTTTTAGTTGGACAAGTGCATGAAAATGCTTAATGTCAAGCCCAATTTAATAAGTTTTTACAAAAGCTGCTGAATACTACAGTGTGTGTATTCCTTATTTATAGTTCTATGGTGTATTCATGTAACTCCACCCATCTAGTCAGCTGAATGAAAGCATCATGGAGCAGAACTCGTACAAAAGCAAAATAAAGGCAAAAAAAGAATTGTTCATTAATCGTAATTGAGGTACAATGTTCAATTGATCATATTGAGGTAAAATTGTGTAGCCCTACAGTGCAGTGTCATTATTTAGATTACATCTCAGAAAATACAATTTAGGGTGCAGTTACACTTTAACATTTTACTTAAAAAAATGTTATTTTACAATATTCCCTTAAACCTGAAATAATGTGGGCTTCATCAGTGTTGGCGTCGATACTTTGTTTTGTGTTGTACATGTGGAGGAATTGTAATATTATGTCAGTCATCTGAAATGTCACTCTTCCTGTAGGAAAAAGAGAGATGACAAGTTTACGGTGAGTGTTTTTTTTTCTTCCATAAATCTGTATTTAGTAAATCAGCATGATCTCTAAACTTTATATTATTTCTTTTTGTGTAGTGACCTACATTTGTCTTAAGTTTAAAGTACTAGTCTTCTTTACAGTTTTTTTTATTCATTTTTTATTTTTTTATCTTGACCTATCACTCAGATGTAAATCATCAAACATTTTAACAATCTACTAATCTAACAGTCTAATTTATAAATGTACTGCATGTGGTTTTTAAACCCTAGTCAGTCTTGCTGTTGATGATAAAGTTATACACTGGCAAGAATCATGTTAGCAGACATAAGTGATCTTTGGGTGCTTGCATGTGTGCATAGAGGTTTAGGCACAAATTGCATAACCCCCAGTCATCTCCTCATTACAGTCTTAACTTTTTTACCTGTTCTGTCTGTTCTACAGAGAGCAGCTGCACAGTCGCCTCCTCCCCCCAAACCCCCTTCTCCCAGTTTTGAGCTGGGTTTGTCCAGTTTCCCCCCTCTGCCGGGGGCTGCTGGCCAGCTGAAGACAGAAGAGGTGATTGAGAATCGTCTGGCCAGCAGTGTGGTGCTGGGACCTCCCAGGGAGCGGGTACAACTCCTAATGCATAGTTAAATATGTTCAGCGACGCCATATATGTTCTTTGGTTGGCCTGTGTTTTGTTTTAATGCTCCTCCTTTCTCTCTCTTTAGACTGTCAGTGGAGATGTCAGCACGTCAGCCCTGCTGTCTACTGCAGCCCCCAGGGAGCCTCAGAGAACCTCTCCATCCCCTGTGCCCCTCAGCCTCCAGCCTGCTCCACCCACCCCCACTCTGAGCTCTGCTCCGAATACCACCACACACCCCCACGGCCCACCTCTATCAGTCCCCACTCCGTAAGAACAATCTATTGTTTACTTGTTTAATACCGTTTAAATATTAGTTTACATACGTTTTCTCTATGTACTTTATCAGCTCTAGTAGCTGCTGATTTGCTGTTGTCTTACAGTATGTCCTAACTGCAGCGACAAAAACAATTTGATTGCCTTCATTTTTGTTGCAATGTCCTTAATGGATGCGAGCGACGTGGAAGCTGTACTGCACGGTGTGTTGTGATGAGCTGTTTTGAGCTTACTTTTGTCAGACGCCTTCTTTCTATTTGCGTCCTGTTACTAGAACTAGGCTATATTTAACGGTTGAAACGGACTAGGGACTGCTTGTAAGTTACCTAATGCGGCAGCTGGCATTTCTGCCAAATGCCGTAAATGAAGGGAGATAATTTTCTTATCAGCATGCTCAGCAGAGCTGGTGAGCTAGTTAGCGATTTTACAAAGTGGAGTTGATGGTTATATGATAGGTCTACATGTGCAGTAGCCTATAAAATGTTGAGATTACATCTATACCAGCCCCTGTCATAGTAGGCATATTTTTGAATATGCAGAAGGCAGTTATCTCTATTGTACAGCTAGTAGGTATGCTACATGATTTGTTTACATGTTGTAACGGATTCAGTATGGACAGAGAGCATCCGATGCAACGCTTTATTCAGACGCATCCAGTGTTCATATTTATTCATTAAAATATTTGAAGATGTCATACAATTTCTTATGAAATTATGTCAAATTGTGTAAAATAAATGTACTTAAAATGTATTTTATGTTAATATAATTTAATCCCTGGGATTTAAAGTGTTTCCTGAGCTGTTCTGATATTGCGTGTGTCTGTCAGCGAGGTGAAACCAAAAGAGATTCAGGTAGAGCGTGTCCCAGGGACTCTGTCCACCGCCAGCAAGTCTGTCCAGGTCAATGGAGCCCTAACGGTCAGTACTTCTACCCAGTGCTAGCTTGATGAGCTCGTCTTGTGTGTGTCAATATCTTGAATGCAGTCTTGTCTTAATGCCCCTCTTGTTTCTTCACAGGAGTTGAGGAAGCCTTCCTATGCAGAGATCTGCCAGAGGATTAAAGACGGCCCAACACTACAGTCCCCCAAGGAGGCCAAACCAGGCTGCACTACCCCCGCAGGCGATGAGAGGAAATGCACCGACACCCTGGACACCCGGGGGGGCGAGGTCCGGCCCAGAGAGGCAACCTATCCCCTCCCTTCCTCCAAGCCGGGGGGTCCGGCCGTTGTGGCCCAGAGCCGGGCTTCCCGCGAGGTGCGGAGACCTGGTCGTTGGCCCTCGCCTTCCCCCCACCCAGGGAAGACAAGTAAAGAGCCCCATCACAGCCCCCCCAGATCTCCGCAGTAGAGGCCCTCCGCCTCCACTAACATGTATAAGAGGAAATGTGGCATGGACCTAGTGAACCCTCCCCTCCCTCCCTCCCTCAAGAACCCCCCTAGAACCACACATGCGTGGGACCTTCTCTTCCTGGATCAGGGCTTGCAGACAAAAGCACTTTATTGTGCACGAGGAGCACCGAGGCTTCTTGCTCTATTTATTTAGGTTTGGCTTCGATTTCCGTCTTCTGCTCTACGTCACGCTGTCTCAACCTTCCTGCGCTTCACTTGGATTAATGTGTTGGAGCTCCCACTGGATTATGGGAAGAGGGAGGAGTTCTTCTGTTTTTGATTGTAATCGTGACGTTTACATGCATACTTAAAAAGTGAACTGTTCTTCAGAATGTCTGTATTTCAAATGTCAATATTCTGAATAATAGTTGAACATTCCAAATAATTTGGCATATTGACATTCAGATATTTCACATTGGGGGTGTATACATTCCCAATTTGGAATACTGCTATTGTCAAAATAATACAATGTGTGTGCATGTAAATGTTACAGAGAAGTGTTACTTAAGGCAGTTGTATAAATTAATCCAGCGTGATTGTGAAATATAATCAGCCAATCAGATGGTGTGATTTTGCTTTCCATTTTTTATTCTTCAGACTTAACCCGTTCATCTCATGACAGAAAGAACCGGAATCCTGTAGTTTGCTTGTTAAGCACCAGTCAAAACCAGTCCCATCTGGAAATTTTGCTCTGGCTGTTGTAAAAGTAGCCAGAATTTAGATGTGTGCTGATGGTTTTGAGTGCTGATTTGTGTTAGTTCATGTGAAAATGAAAAACGTTCCTGTCACTAGGAAATGAACCCCATCAATCAACCTTTTGCACAATATTTGACTGACAGCTGTGTGGGAAATGGGACTAAAAGATTAAGCTTGCGCAAGGTGTGTTAATCGGTTAGCTTGTGTCAGCACTGTTCTGATCATATTGTGTTGTGGGGAAATAATCTGTCACATTAGCCAGACACAATGTAGATGATTCTATTTTTCTACTACTAATTTTCTCTCTGTGCAGCGATGCTTTAATTGGAAAAACTTTCATACCACTGTTTATAGTGGCTGCATACTTGCATCTGTAGAATAAAATATAATGGGCAATAGGATGGCAAATTTTACTGTAGACTATATAGGCTATATTGGTGGTTCCCCCCCCCTCCCCACACTGAAAAATCTAAGAAATATACTAATAATAAAATGTGTTTATTAAAATTTGTGAAACAATACATGGCAGGGCGGTGGTCAAGACTCCACTTCAAGAACCACTGAGATAATATGTAGATTGACACCATACTAAAACAACCACTCAGATGCTGATACATAGGTGCCTGTAACTTTAAAACTACATGACCTGATTTACTGTTCTATTGTAAAACGTGTTTACTGGTAATGTGGGTTAATGTTGGTGTACAATAGAAACTGCCTGCTCTGAAGTGGCATTTTGTTTATTAGCGGTTCAGCACTAACCGGGAAGCATTCCAAAAAGGTTCTTTCCTGACAGTTCTGGTGCTAACATTTGGCAATGTAATCTCTTGTTAGTTTATGCCATATCTGTACAAACACATAAATACTTAATTGCTAATATCCACTTGGGTTTTGCTCTTCTGGCTTAATCTCTACTGGACACAATTCTGTTTTTATTTTTTGTTTTTTTCCTGTGGCTGAAGGGACAGATGTTCTAAATTGGATATTTAATCAATAGAACTGGTCTGACCTTTAGTGGGCTTGACAAGAGGTTCCGGTTTCTTGGAAAACATTTCATACTATTTCTGTTTACTACCTTTTGGGTGTTAACCATCATTTTGTAAGTCATGTTTTGTAAGATATTGTTTCTAGGCTTTCCTAACATCAGATCTCAGATGAGAGAGCCATAAATTAGTTAATCTCAATTTAACAGTTGGTTTTTAGAAAACCTACATTCACAACTTCTTTACTGAAAGTATTGGTGTGCTGACAGTTAAGCATTGAATGTGTGTAATGTGGATGTTGCCTTGTCAGAAAGTGAAGGGATTAGAGGTACGTTGGTGAGTGTTATCAGAGTGATCTTTAGAGATGATCTTTAGAGATGCCACTGTTTGTTCTGTCAGATCTTCAACATCCTTGAACCAGAGTAGGTACAAAGCTAAATGGAAAAACTGGTGTTTCTTCCATCTATTTATGTTTGCGTTGACAGTAAACCTAAATAATAAGTACCTATACGCCAATGCCTTCATTTGAAACTTGGATCTGGTTTAGTTTTAAGCGCAGCAGATGAATGCTTTGACAACGCTATGTTAGTACAACAGCTTTGGTATACATTTGCATTTTTAGAAAAACAGGAATAATTGAAGCAGGTTAGGAGACAGCTGAGATTTACCCTGTAGTTGGTATCTTAGTGTATTCTCTGGGTTACAGAGGTGGAGGCCTGCTGACTGATGTTTTAAACATCTAGTTGTAGGTCAAATAGTTGGCACGAAGGTGTGTTCTAGAGGAAACCAGCAGTCATAACATCTTAATTGCCTATCTTTATGTTGACTGTCTTATTACGGGATGTTAAAGCCACTGTAGCCTACAGATTACACGTTTGGCTTAATTTTGTAATGTTTAACCACTGTCCTTTATACTGGGATGATCTGGTAGTTCTGTGTCTTGAAGTCTTCCTGAAACAAGGTGCATTCTGGGTAACTCCACTAATAGAAGGGAGAGTTGTACACACGGCCATACCTGCTTTGTTTTGAACGCTAAATGTTGAGTCTGCTAAACGTTGAGCCTGCTAAACATATTCTTTTTGATTCTGAAGGATTAAGAAGCACTGGGATGGAATTTCACATTTCTAGATTATCTGGAAGTGGCAAAAGATTTGATATGCACCATATCCGCCTATTTACAAACCAATGCTGTTAATTTCACAAAATATCGTCTAGCTTTCTTTTTCGGGAGAAAAACATATGGCATAGGTCTATATACGCAAACTGTAAGATATCCATCCAGTGTTTGAGAAACTTGAATTTTATTTAAACTTGAAAAATGACTTTGCCTTAACTTTTATACCAGACAAGCAGTTTGTTTCTTTAAAAAAAAAAACCCAAATGTTAGTGACTTGTGGAAAATATTGAGTTGTACCAAATGTCACACATCTTTGCAAATCTAGCAGAATTTATTTAATTTTTTTTCCTTTTGTAGAAAAGAATACCTTTTTTTTTTGTTTGTTTTTTTTTTTATATAGAATTTTCTTGTCTTAGTTCCCATGTTTTTAGGGAAAAGTATACCCTTGTAAATGCAAACTAGTCGATACTGTATTAAATATGTGCACTTTGGAGTGTGTGCTTGGCCTGTACAGTTGTAAATATTCTGAAAAATATAAAGAGGTACCTTAAAACGATATAAAAAATATATTGATCTTGTATAAATGTCGCTATTGAGCTGGATGTAGGATATGAAAACTTTTTTTTTTTTTTTTTTTTCCCCCCCCAAAGTTTTGTTTGTGCTCTGCAGAGTTCCAAGATTGTCTCATTGTAAAAATGTTTTGTACTTTTCATTCCACCATTCCATGTTAGTTTGTCTAATGCCCCTTCCACCGCCTTATTGCCCAGTGTGTAAAAACCTGTAACTATTCACAAACAAAATCTCCCCACAAATTAGAATTTTTTTTTTTGGGGGGCTACATTTTTGGCACCTTCTATTGCTTAGTGCCAATTTGCTCCTCTGAATGTTTACAACACTTAATTTATCGCATTGATATGTTGTTGAAAGAAGCGCCGTTTATCTCAGCGGTGCTAGCTAAAGCACTAGCACATTAGCAGTGTTGCTCGAAAATGTGATTTTTTTTTTTTATTATTTTTCCTACGAAAACAATTAAATTGGCCTGTCACACAGAAGCACAGACAAAAATGCTATTCACATCCCTCTTTTAATGTACAGCCTGCAGTGCAAGTGCTTCTCCTGTCCTTGGATAATCACTCAGCAATGCCAACAACTGTTTAAGTTTTTTTTTTCTTCTTCTCCTGTGGAAGTGTTTATTCCTGAACTATGATTCTATGGTTTATGGGATGTTTGGGATTGGCTAATTCTTAATTGTCAAATCATTAGTTGTTGAATTTTAATGTTAATACTTGTTTTATTTGTGTTTATTTGCAGCATTGGGGCTCTCTGAGGAAATATTTTATGTACAGATGATTAACTGGCGTGTTTGTGTATGGAGGGTTTGTGTCTTGGTATCGTCCTGTTGGTGTCTGGCACATAGCATCCAGTAAGGGGCTTAAAATCACATGTGGACTGCATCTAATGTGGCCAAGCCAACCACATACTGTGCCATTCTACTGGTCTGATTAGGCATAGGGGTCTTTACATATGAGTTTATGGTTTATCGTGTTCCTGACAAACTGAGCAAGTCAGACCGCTAACCTGACTTAGAATGGCATTGCCTTCATCACAAACACTGGCCATGGATGTCTGTGCGTGAACGGGAATTGCTAAAAGATGTCCATAACAATGCAAACTGGACGTTTTGAAGCAACTGGGATGGTACAGGTTGGAAATGGATCTCCAGCTTCCCCCTGTGATGTTGATGGGCTGAGAACAGATTTCAGTTTGTCCTACTCTTGTCATATCACTCACTCGCCCCCTCAGCTTCCCCTCCACCATGGTGCCATGGTGGCTTATTTAGTTTTTCTTTGTGATGATGAATACATACTGATATACTGGAAGGACTGGCTCTATTAATCAGCTCACTGTGGTCATCTCGGTAACACTTAACACATGTAACACGCTATGGCAGTGGACAATCGACAACTCCATCAGGAGTCTTAACAGGACTGAGGTTTAATGTTCCAGGTGCTTCTGAGTTCTGAATTTCCTTTTTCTTTTTTTCTTATTCTTCCATGGAGACTGGAACATGTGTCTGCTATAGATAATTTAATTTACTCTTGTGTCATGATGTAAAACTGATTTGGAAAAAAAAAATGTAGCTTACTGAAAAATAAAGATTTAGGCACTGTTTGAGTTGTTACTGCTGGGTTTTGTTACATTACTATAAATGTGGACAATGTTCTGATCTGATAACATTCTGGGGTGTACGTTTTCAAAGAATAAAGCCTGTGACAGGAACGATAAATATGTGAAATAGTTCATCATAAATCCTCAGTCCAATGACAAGGTTTGCTGTTGAAATCTTTCCCTGAGAGTAAAGGAGCTTAAGAGAGTGGGGACATGTTCCTAGCATTAACCTGTGTCAGGTGCAGTGTATAGAAGGGAGCACTTCAGTTAGTGATCTCCCACCTACTTCTCTAAAACTCTTACTCTGTCTGGTATTCAACCAATCAAGTTCTCCCATGTAACCCCCCCCTTGTGATACATATGGCTCCCTGTCATTGGCTGAAACTGATTCAAGATGCTGGTGTTGGCCTACTAAACAGAAGTGTTGTCTACCTCTAATGGTCACGTTCCAGCCCTATTCAGAGCACATGGCTCGCTTGACTTTTCTGTCCTTGTGCCTCAATAGTGTCATTAATTTCCTGCAGCAGTCAGGACAGCTGCCATTACCAATCTTCTGCAACAGACTTAAAGGAAGCGTCAGCAAATTTATTTATTTGTATTATATTTAGTGAATATCTACTCTTGGCCTGCTAGTTGCTTGTTCTGTGTGCACTCTAAAAAAACGATCAGATGTTTCTACGCAGGCAGGGTTTGTAAATGGAACAAAGTGGTGCAGCAATATTCTAGCCTTTGCAATGTGTTTCCAATGTGTGGGACAGAGCATCTGAGGGAACATCCTATGGCATTGATGGGAGAGGGTGTTTTGATTTGCTGAAGTTCAAATATCAAGCTTTATGAACAATGACACCCAATACCTGAAGAGAACATGTCTCCTGACTATCCCATTTGCTCCTCTGTTACATCAGCTCCTACAAAAAATAAGGCAATTTATTATTATATTTATTTTATATGTTGTGAAATATATAGCTAAATTAACCTGAGATGCTATTGGCATTCTACCAGAATGTTTTTTTATGATTAGTTATTAAATTACCTTTTCAGCTATTGACAAAACATGTGTCTATTTACTTTAGGATAAAGAGTGCTAAATTCTATAAATTATAAAGATCATATAACACGGGAATGGGTGGATTACAAAAAAGAAAATGTCCCAGTTCATCCCACGTACAATGTAATCTTCACCAGCATCTTGCAGCATCTGTTTCCACACCACTAGTCATACCATAAGGGGGCAGTGCTACCACAGTTAAGAGTTTTCCTTACACTAGACTAGAATGATAAAACACGTACAAAGTTGCTTTTCATTGATAATGGTTCATATCACGTGTTGGAAAAAAAAAATCCTCGTAATAGTCGTTGTCTGTAATGACTCTTGTCTCCTGTTCACAGAATAAGTTGGCCTACTTTTATAATTGTGTTTTCATCAGACATAGGCTAGCCTATTCTTTTGTTGTATGCTATGTTTTAGTAAGCTTTTTTATCAATTAAGAAATAAAGAAATTGTAGTCTGTTAAATAGGATATAGTCTACATGTCGGCAGCAAAGGATAATCAAATGGTATTGATTAACTGGTTATATATAAGGGCAAGGCTGTATTGTTTTGACATAGGCGTACGTTTGGATGCCCTCTATCGGCAGGAAGCAGCACGTCATTTACGTACGTAACAGTCCAGCGCGAGAGTCAGAGACCGTTTTGGGATCTCGACGGAGAACAGAGTCGTGGGCTCGAGCCTGCCACACCGCCTGAGCCAAGGAGCTCGAAACGGTTTATATTCTTGAGAGAGAAATCATGGCGAAACCGTCTGCCTGTTTAGTCTGGGTTTAATATTCATACTTTAAGAAAGGCAGAGAGAGCGAGAGAAGATACTTGTTTGTTTGGAGGAAGAGGGACAAGAAGAAACGCGCCATGGCGGACCGGGACTCGGTACCGATTCCCACCGAGGTGCGCGCTCGCCTAGCGGAGCTAGAGTTGGAGTTGTCTGAGGGTGAGTCTCGGTTCGACGCTATACGCCCTATGTCTGTGCGTGCGCGTGCGTGTGGTCTGGAGTTCTGCAAGAAAGTTGATCTCTTGTAGCGGAACCGATAGGACGTTTGTTACCGGGATAGGCTGCTGTGTTTGAGTTTGAGCTAAAGACATTGCATGACGCGTACTATATTGGTGGTTTTCTCCAAACAATATGACCTAACGTATAATATGTATTTTCATCTGATCGAATAGGCTTGTTAAAATCAATTATATTGATCATCAGAATATATTTCAGATGCATGCGCGCGTACCCGCAGCTTGTTGTCTACGCGCTTTTCCTGAAATCCGTAAGTAGTTTTCCCCCAAAACAATGGAGTCGCGAACCTGACACACTTTTCCATCAGTATGCTACTTCGTGAACGCCGCTGTCCTCCAGTCCCCATCAGATTAACGTTTATGCACACGCATCGAGGTCATAGGCTGTCCGTTACATTATTCACGCTCGCGTATACATCTTATTTAGCCTACTTGTAAACACACATAATGACCTAGATTTGCTGCCTAGTTCTATGGTCCCAAAACACACACACACATGAAAACAAAATTAAAATGTAAATTGAAATGCATTTTGTTGGTGTAATGTCTAGCCTGCCTACTCATTTCTCTTCATCGCTTTCGCGCGCGTGCGCGCGCGCACACACGCACAGTACACACACACAAATAAATACACTATATACTGTGTGTGTGCGTGTGTGTGTGTGTATATACAGTGGGGAGAACAAGTATTTGATACACTGCTGATTTTGCAGGTTTTCCTACTTACAAAGCATGTAGAGGT
>JAODUH010000009.1:271059-310292 GCA_027564835.1 Typhlichthys subterraneus | reverse complement strand
TTTGGGGTCCCTTACTGAAGCTGCTGCCCCCGCGACCCGACTCCGGATAAGCGGGAGAAGATGGATGGATGGATGGACACTGTATATATATACAGTATCTCACAAAAGTGTATATATATATACACAGTGTACACACTGTATATATATACAGTGTGTGTGTGTGTATGTGTGTGTATACATATGTATATATATATATAAGCAGGATTTTGCTACCTGATGGTTTCAGTTTCTAATTTAAATCTCAAGTAGACCTACCTATACTATTGAATTAAAAATTAATTAAAAAAAATAGGCTTACTACAGTAGTTATATTAATACTACTGTTAAGATAAAGACAATTACCACTTTCATTTTAAATTGTTTCATTTTCAATTAATGAAAAATATTGCCACAAAGCCTATCAGAATAAAGTGAATATTTGATGCCTGAGCATCAAACGCATATTTTGTTTTGGACGGACAACTGAGGGGAGACTATGGTACCGGAGGTATGGTTAGCTATCAGGTAGACTGCGACAGTACATTATTTTGGTTATGATTGACATCTTTTACAAATGTAAAACAGTTACATTATAGACAGTAACTACAGTATATTACCTTTTAACAAATGTGTTTGGCTGTCCCGTGATTTTACATCCAAATCCATAGCATAGTTAAATTTTTCCGCATGGTTTCAGGAAATGTAATGATCTGTAGGATATCTGCTGTCTATATTGGCTACATGTCCCATAACAACATCCTTTTGACATTTTCACAATGAATATACGTTTAAAGTCAACAGATTTGATGGAGAAACAATTATTCCAGTTGAAGTGATTATTGTTTATCCGACATACTGCGGTGATAGCAACATTTCAGCCTTCTGATTAGTCAGCTGACCTGTCAATCAAACTCTGTCGAAATGTCCATTCCAACATAACAGCTTCACGTTTTTGATTAGCCCTTGTCATAATAGGTGAGGTAAAATAAGCCAGGTCATTTCACAAAATAAAGAAATACAATATATTTGGGGAAAAATGGCACAAGCTTACAGCTACCTTACCTGTTACCAGGCCTGACTCAAGTATGCAAGTATCAGTCCTATATCTTCCATGCTAAAATTGGACCATTGACCACACTGAGGAGGCCTGAAAATGGCAATTATATATATTATATAAAACCATTGATAGCAAAATCCACCAAATCACTAAACATGATAGGTTTTTGTTTTCTTGCTTTTGTATTTTCAGTTTTTAAATTTGTTTTACCGGCTAACACTGCACAAATAGACACAATATTATACATTAAGGTACAGCCAAAGTTTAAAGAGCAATGTGCTGGTTTACTCGGTCACTAAATATATACAATAATGTGTTGACCGACCGGTAAGCATCCTTGAGCAAGATGCCTTACCCCCTACCCCCTAACTGCTCCCGGTGGTTGGTCACGCCTTGCATGGCAGCAATCGCCATCGGTGTATGAATGTGTGTATGAATGTGTGTGTGAATGTGAGGCAAAATACTGTAAAGGGCTTTGAATTAATGCGCTATATAAATGCAGTCCATTTACCATTTACATAATATTTATTTGATATTAACATTTGAAATGTTACTGTAATGTACCAGCATACGACCCAAAGCTCTTCTTTGTAATGAAGCTCCACCTTGGTTTGCTGATGGTTTTTCTGCATCTTATTGGCCATAAGGTAACAGGACTTCTTTACCTTCCAGAGCCAGTGGGTTTCATTTTACTGCTTCAATATGCAGCAGCACTTGCCACGTTCTTCCTGGCATTCCTGGCATTTTAAATAATGGTGAAAGCTTAGAGATGCTGTTTAGTGGTTATATGTGGTATACTGGACTTATATGGTAACATTAGGGTGCTTTCACACCTACCTTGTTTGGTCCTGACTCTCAAATTTTTCAGTTTGATTTGAACCAAAATAACAGGCGTGAAAGACGCCTCATACCGGACAAAAGGACCAAAATGTGGTGTCTCGGTCCAAATCAAACTGAACCTTGGTTTGGTTATTTTGCAGTGTTGAAACACTTTTTGGATAGTTCGAACTTTAGGACCAATTATAGGAAGCAGATATAGGCTGGTAAGTAAAAATGAGCCTTGGTAACGGTAGCACATGGGAAGTAGTCTCGCAGAGCCAGACTTTACGTAAGTAAAGGCTGGACACAGAGCTGGCTAACTGCGTCAAGATCTGCCTACTTGACAGGAGAGGTATTTTTATTGACATGCACAACAACCAACTACGTAACTCAGTGACAAAGTCTGACTTTACATTTATACAGAGGAATTTGTTGAGAAACTTACCAACGACTGTTTTCAGGTATTGTTCGGTTAGATAAGTAGCCTAATGTTAGTTCTTAAAATAAATGTACTGAAATAAGAAAATAAAGCAGGCTACTACACTAGCGCCACACCAGACTTACACTTACAGACTTCATGAGTGACAATGATTACAGCCAATGAAAATCTACTTCTTAATTTCAGAAAGCACTGGCAAGCTTACAGGGAGGGCTCTGCATCAGCATGTGACATAGTGCTAAAGGATGGAAAAGACAGACTACATGAAGAGGAGACAAACGATTTAATTCTAATTTGGTGTGACCAACAAATAAAAACTCAACTCAAACAAGTCTCGAGTAAGATGCTGCACATAACGTTGGTAGTAATGCCATCATAATAATAATACAGTGGCAGCGAAATTAATAGCCTATGTTCATTCATTCTCCTCCATTCATTACATTTGTAAAATGCATAGTTCAGTGGACTGAACATTCTGATCGTTCACTTAACTTTTTCACTAAACATGTTTCCTTGAAAATATTTGTAATGTTATTACTGTCTGCTTTAAATTACATTTACTGCGTTTATAGGCGAGTGTTGGTCAATGACATGTAGGAAGCATAGCCGCATATTTGCCAGGGTGTTTGTTAGTGCTTTTTTTTTAGAGTGGTTACATCTGGTATATCGGTTTTACTGGTACGTGCTTGCTAGCTAGGCAGGTACAGTAGGCTACGTTAGCATAACAGCTTAACAGCTAGGAGAGGCTCTGTAGTGACTTGCTAGAATGTAGATCAGTAGATTATGTGTCTGTCGCTGTAGAAATATGACTGCATTGACATTTACATTATGCAACTGCATACTGATTTGATCATATATTATGTCTTACTTGGAGCTAAGCAAACCCTATAGTACTCAAAGCCGTCATAGGCCTACATCCTGAAATTAGAATAGGCCTAAGCTACATAGGCCCAGACATGCCAAAAAAAGAATACCGTTCTATATTGTGATATCCATTTTTGCACTAACCTATGCATTTGTGAGTAGACCTATGTCTTCATCATCACTATTTAGTACCAGTACAAAATGTAGCTTTCATTACTGCCATTCATGTTGAACATGTTGTGTGAACGTTCCACCATCCTGAACTAGATAGACTTATAATAAAAGGCCACCCGCCAAATTGACAACACGCCAACGTCAGATGCACGGCCATCTGCAAACCAATCAATGTGAAGTATACTGTAGGGAGACACAGGTGATGACAACAGAATGTAGGTAAGTCAGGCTAAGTTCTAGAGTGCACTCTAGAGTGCGGTCTACTGTCAAGCATCAGCCATGTCTAAACTACCCAGGCCACACTATCAGCAGCAGGTTTCTAAAATGCATCTTAAGTCCTAAAATAGAGATTTGCTGTCATTTACTTTGAAACATAATTTAAAACTTTCCTGTAATCGTATCGGTACTCGGTATCGGACGATACCCAAAGTTCCGTTATCTGTATCGGTACTGGGACTGAAAAAACTGGATCGTGCCATCTCTAATATTTGGGCTAATACTATGTTTAAACAGGACAGAAGCCTTGGTTTGAAAATATCTTAAATATTTCTTATATTAAACAACAGGGGCTTTGTTTATAAAAAGTGTACTTATTGCTAGATGTTAAATGTAATTTCCGATGTGTGCTTACTTCTTAAAAGATATTCATAAAACCCTGTGCAGGTCTCTGAAGCCCATTTTTAATAGTGATCTTTACATCTCAAATTAACTTGACCTGAACATAGAATGTTCCACATAGGATTCCCAGAGTGTACAGTACTTGGACAGATACAGAATGATTAAACATTCTTTCTTTTAGAGGCTAAAACATTTCTTGGGAAATGATGGTGAGTGAATCCAGTCTCTCTAAATTGGTTTTCATTGTCTTCTAATACAATTTCTTTCATGCTTTTTTACCCCAATTTTACACATCTACCTTGCAAGGATGCAAGAACATTGCATCCTGTTTATAATTCAAAACTCTTTAATTTATTCCTCACACCTTTAATCTTATCAAATTGTTCATAAAGCTAATGGAAAGTTCAACACAGACTTGTTCACCAGACTGTTAGAGCATGCAGAAGAAAAACATTGACTTCATTAAGCATTTTACCTGCTCCAAAAACATTGTGTGTGTGTGTGTGTGTGCGTGCGCGTGCGCATGCATAGACTGGGGGTGGGGGTGGGGGGGGTGTTTCAGAGAGTAAAACACACACACACACAGTAGCGTTTTTTCTGGCTGCCATCTCCAGCTGTCGCCAAGGGAGACAAAAGGCAGAGGGGGTGGGGTAAGGGGGGGATGAAATTCAATAGAAAGATAAACTGAAGACACACACACACACACACCTTATAATACCACTTGTCATCTGCATTAGTCAGGATCTCCTTTATACATAGGCTAGTAGTGTGAAGATACACTCAAACACACACTTGCCCATGCATGAAAGCCAAAGAGTCCACACACACCCCAATGTGTGAGAGTATACAAATGCAAACACACACCTTTTGCCCTCACACACACTCCAATTTTAATTTAACAATCCTACCCTCAATGTTAGCTGCAGCTGTTGGTCTTCAGCACTTTGTCTGCTTAATAACTCATTAGCCCTATATGTGTGTTAGTGCGCATGTTTCAGGGTTACCCTGTAATGACAACCTTAAGTGTGAAACAGAGAGAGGAGAGATTGTCATTATTAACAGATGTCACCAATAATTATGTCCTTAACAATAAATGTGGTATGCAATGTAGGCTACTTAGCAGTTTTACAAACATAGCCTGCCTAATATAACAATTGAACTTGGTTTCTATAAAACAATTATTGTCCTCTTCTGGTCTCTCCTCCAGCTTTCACCGCGGCAACATGTGGAGCCGTCTCCATGGTAACGACGGGATGTGACATGTGCTGTGTAGAATATAAGGAGGGGCTCCGCCGCACTTTGTGCTCGCAAAAAAAAAAAGATCTCACTGAATCGCGCCTCCGTTCATTCCGATCCGGTGGCGACCGGTGTCTACTCTTCCTCTTCTCTGCTCTGCGCTAAATTTCTCCTCCAATCTCGCTCCATTTCGTCTCCTCTTCTCTCGTGCACACCGAATCCGTCGAGGTGCCAGTGGGGAGATTATTATTCGTTGGGTTTCAACACTTAGTGCAGCGCCCGCGAAGCGGATTCAGGTGTCTTTTTGTAACGGATGAACGGTGAACTTTTTCGGAACCGGGGCTCGGACAGATGGACGGAATGAGCGACAGCGCCATCTCGCCAGTGACTGGCTTCACACGAGGACGAGCGCGCGAGGCCGGTTTTACCAGCGAATTTGGTAGGCTACATTAAAAGTCCCTGTGTGTGTGCCTATTTGTGCGCGATTTTATTTTGTGCCCCGTTTCTTCAGTTATTATAAGGCTACCGTTAAACTACAAACACACGGCCTACTATGAAAATATCTAAATAATCCGATATCCAACACTATAATTCCAAGTAGGCTATACTAGTTTTAGATTATGAGTGTAAAATATTATTAATTTAATAGGATATGCCTACATTTATAATATTCCACTGGCTATTTTGAATATTCCCAAAGTCTGAATATGGGCAAATTAAATTCTGAATACGTACTTCTGCTAGCCATTCTATTCCACATTTTAATTCACCTGTTTTCTGAGAGATTGTGTGCATTTAAAAATTTATTGTGTAAAGGACATATTTATTCATGGTTATTATACTTAGACAATCAAAGTTCACTCTTTTTATCGTGACAACCACGACGTGAAAATGTAGCCTAAATAGGCTATTCATATTATGGGCCAAAGCTTTTATTTTGCTGTGGAGGTGAACCCACAGATCCACAGCAAAAGAGGGTGGGGGGCTGATTGACTGACACTAAAGGTGCTGGTTTTGTGGTTCAGAGTATATACAAATATGGGCATATATACTGTATATTTTTAAAATATGCACAATGATGTAAACTTTTACTTTCATTGAGTTTCATTAACATGATGTACAGTTTTTTCTATGCCTTTTTATTTGGAAGTTCAGAAGGAATTAATTCACTCCTCAATGCAGATTTATTTGTTGGTAATTAAACAACGAAAATGCAGTACTACCATAAATGGTAATAGGGGACATAGTATATAATGTTATTAGCATGAAATTGCAATCACAATTAACACTCTCATTAAGACAACTCATTTCCACATTTACAGGCCTCTGATGCCATTTTATCGGGATGCTTTTTAATGTTACTGTAAGTGTGCACCGTGGCCTGAATGCATGAGCTTGTGTGTGTGTGTGTGTGTGTGTGTGTGTGTGTGTGTGTAGATATCCACATGTGAATTGCACATTTGTGTTAAGGTATTGTCTTTGAAGGCAAACAATACACAGCATACTGTATACAGTATATACTTCACACTGTGTGCATGGTGTATGTCCCTGTGCCACTTTGTTGAAAGGTTTTGTTAAACCAGTTGAGAACCAGTTGAAAGGAGTGTGATTAATCAGGTTTCAGATGCATATTTTGTCTTCAGCATCAGGGTCTCTCTCTCTCTCTCACTCTCTCTCTGTCACCCCCCTGACCTCTCTCGCCCACCGGGCCGCCAAATCCATCTGCCTTTTGTCTCTGAGACCATGTTAATACCCCCCCCACACACACACACACACACACACACACACACACACACGCGCACGCACGCACATAGACACACACACAAACACACACTAAAACAGAGACCTGAAGACCTGACTTCACACCCCTAACACCAATACCAAAACACTCCCCAGGCTCAGATACATTGTGTGTCTTATTTTAACTTTTAATGATACATTTGATTTATTTTCTTAATTCTTTTATTTTCTTCTAAATTACTTAAAATGTTTACAACTAGTTAATCTCAAACTGTTTGTTACAGCTTTATTGAAAATCAATGGTATGGCTAAGAGTATAGTATTATAGTTTACTGTATGCCAAAGATAATAATAATAATAAAACAAATATAGTAAAACAAATAAATATTAAATATATACTGTATATATAAACATTATCAATATGTAAATACAAAAATATAACATTGTGGAGGCACATAGGTGAATCAACAAAATGAAAGCAACAACGTGGAACAAATGAGTATTCTACTGTCGTTCCTGTCCTATGCACACATCTGCTTGTGGGGAGTGTGTGCTATTTGATGGAAAGGTTTATGCAGCTATCTTAGATTCATTTTTTGGCATTCTCTGCTAATGCTTTTCAGAACGCCACGGTCAGGCAGAGCTGCGTTTGTCAAATCACGCTTGCCGATGTGAAATTAAAATCTGCAAGTCCAATGGCAGCAGATGGACAATAGAGCTCCCGCCTAAAAGGAGGAACTCCCCTCTGCCGTCTCAGAGAGCTGGATTTTCTTCTTGTTTTCAAGGAAATGAGCATGAATATCTGTGACGAAGTGTCCAGATTACGGTTTTCTCTCCAGTGAGCCGTGTTGGAGATGGATGCTGGGCTGTCCATCAATCTGTTGCTATGCAGTTTGATTGAAGTGTTGAGTCTGATGAGGGAGAGAGCAGAAAAATACTATTTTCTCGACACTGTTAGTGTTAACGACAGGGTAGTAGGTGTGCGTTAAGTTTACTTTCGTAAATGTGAGCTCTATTCTGTGAGGCCTTCACATTGCCCAGAATCTTGCAACATACATCTGTAACTGCAATGTTTTTCATAAGAACTAAAAGCTAAGTTTGCCATACACACACACACACACACACACACGCACACACACGCATGCACACACACAATACCGGCCCTCTCAGAGACAGACAGCTCCACCCACTTAACCAGGCAGGGTCAGGCTACATTTGTTAGAATCAATAGCTGGTCATGCTAGGCAGCCATGATGGAGAGCTTGGTTGTGTGCATGTTGGAAACTCCAGCATCTGTCCTCGGGAAGATGACTAAGCTGTTACACAGCTATGGCCTTGAATTATGGGTTATTACCAGCTGAGCTCCGTGCAATCTCTCTCCATGAAAGTTAATTTGACAAAACAACGAGATGGCTCTTGAGTAAAAAGACAAATGAAGTGATTTGATTCCCGAGGAAAAAAAACACATTTAGCAAAAGCTGCTTGGAACGAAAGCATGTTGAATCAGCAGTAATGTATTATTAATGGTGTGGTAAGCCTGCAATAAGTACCAGCTATAGCGTTCAGCTAGCTGTCTTTGTGAGGTCTCTTTAACAGAGAGGTGGGGTATACGATCTCCTGTATATTAGGACAATTTAATGAATAACCATCAGAATTACCAGGTACAATCAATGATATCTGTAAATATTAGGCTCTGATGCTATGATAATTCTGCAGCCATACATGGCCAATATAAACAGAATGCATTATGTGTAGGCCTATTACAGATTAGTAACTATTGTGGTTAATAACTAGTGGCTAGTAACTAGCTGATGGTAGCTGGCGGTTTGCGGTTGATGAATCTTTTATACATACTCTTGCAGAAATTCTCACACTCTGCATTACGTGTCTCAGAGACGCCCACCGTTTTCCTTTCAAGGCCGACACATTACTATGCAACCAGCTTTTACAGTGTGGCTTAGAGCTCCCCAAGCAAATTGGACGCCCCACAAAGCTTCGGACAACTGCGCTCCCCCGTCGAGGCGCTCTCTGCAAGGCCTCTTTATCTGCTGCTGAATACGCCAGAAACACTGAATGCACCGGTAGGGGGGTGGGGGACCTCGAAGCCCGATCGAGTGGTGACCGGGGAGGGGTCGAGAAGAAGGTGGTGGCGGCAGGGGAACCTCACAGGCATTCCAGAACAATCCTCGTCCTCACCTCCCAGTCTCTTGAGTTGACAGGCAGGAGGGAGGACGAGGCTGCCCCCACCGCGTCCCATTAACTCAGCAGCACCTAAGAGCAGCCCCATCTCAAGCAAGCAGACACCTGCGCTCTGCTCGCACACTCCTGGAGACAGGAGCTGGCTCCGTCACAATCACAATATCATACATTTGCACACAAGGAAGTGCACTTGGTGAGGTGGGTGCATGTAAACACAAGGCGAAAAGCACCAATTAAAATAAATATAAATATAAAGAACTATACACGCCAGCAAGGCCTTTGATTTCTCTAGCTAAGGAAAAGTAATTTGACAGTATAAACCATTGGTTTGGGTTGAATATGCAGCATACAATTAAACACTGTAGGGAGATAATAGCTTTAGGGTCTCAGGCATTTATTATAGTGTACACGACAAGCATTTTGAAATTCACTTGCAACACTGCAAAGAATTAGAATATATAAAAAAATAATTATTCCCCTCTTCTTGAAGGCAGGTGGTCTCCATGAACAAGCTTCTTTTTCCTATTGATTTCTTTAGATAATTCCTTGTCGAGGGGAATTGTACTTGCGTTGGGACTGCAATTTGCAGCCTTTCTCTCTAGTTTCTCGCTTCTGTCTGCATTGTTGTCGAGATCATTACGGAGTGTGTAATAATGGGGAATTATGGCCGCTATTGTTAACTCTTGCTAGTCAGGTAGAACGCAACCGGCTTATCCAGAACGCGCTGGGGTCTGAAATGAAATGCATGCTGTGGTTTGAGCAGAGGGTCATTATGAAAAGCTCCATGGAGATCTCTTCTATCAAATTATAGCCTGGCTGGTTGTTATGCTCTCCAGCAAAAGTTCAATCAGAGGCTTAGTTCATCATACAGTGTCCACTGTGCTATCGGAGGCAGCGGACTGTGTAAAAGAAATGTTTCATCTATTGCTGTTTGCTCTGGGATTTTGGTTCTCACGCCCTGAATTAAAACACTATGGAGTTCAGAGCTGGCGCGCTGACTGTTCGCTCAAGGAGGCACGAAGTCTGTGGCAGTCAGATGAGCTGAAGAATGGAGCGAACCGAGAGAGCACATAACACCAGAAGATATAAGTGTTTTGAGCTCTACGAAACAGAGATTAGGAATGACCATTTGCGTTGGAATGGGCAAGCAACTTGGTGGCATTGGCAGTGCAGACAGCGGTGTATCTCTCGTGTGGTTTTAGTGGGAACCACCGACTTGCCACTTGCAATGGAGCAGTATTATCATCAGTGTGTCTATCATGTGTCCCTTCAGGCAAACAACATCCACCACATTCCCACAAAGTACAACCAGACGGAATCCACCAAGTTCCTCATCCTCACTGTGGTCTCCATCTTGTGCATTGTGGGGGTCTTGTTGGCCTCCACGGTGGTCTACTGTCTCCGCCATCGCTCCCACCACAAGCTCAAAGAGAAGCTCACCAACCTGGGAACAGACACGGCCGGCGATGCTACAGCCGCCTATCAGGTAGGTGGACATGTTCCTGTGTTTGTTGAGCATGAACAGGAATGCATTAGGTGCTGATTAGGCCACGTCTCTTCAATAAGGCAGTGCTTTATGTGCTTTACTGCAGTGAGTTGAACCATATTGGCCAGTGTTGACACCATGCTCAGCAAAGCCAATAGGACTGCTAATGCCTTAGTCTCCACTGGGAGTAGAACTGCTAACCCTGACCAGATTTTACTGTAATGTTACACTATGTCAGACTATAGCTTCATTGCAATGTGACTGGATTTTCAGCCTGTCATTTCCATTCCTCCCTCTGTTCGTTGTAATTATCCTTTGGCCAGAATAACCGGGTGTGAAATTTAATTTACAGAATCCAATATTAAGTGGCTTTTTGAGCTAAGAGTTAAGAGTTTTTTCTGTCCCTCTCTCTCTCTCTGACCTTTTCCCTGGCTTGTTTTTAAATGAGACTCATCCTGTGAGCATTGATTTTGTAATGAGACCCACAAGTGCTTATATTTCATCCTTGCTCAGTATTTTAGCAGCTAAAATAGTCACACAGAGAGGCTTATTTTAAACATTCAGCTAAATGATACCAGGATATACTGTATGTTTATAGAGTGAATATTTTATTTATTATTATTTATAATTCAATATAAGGTGACATTATAGTGTATTTAGATGTACTATATACAAATATCTAATGATCCTAGCAATCCTACGTACTGTACACTGAATCTACAAAGTGTTGATTGCTAACACTGCTAATGTCACAGTTCCAATGCACTCATCCATAGGCACGTGGGCTTTAACCTTCTATTAACTTCACTTAAAATGCATTAAAAAAAGAAAGAATGGTAATGATTTAATTATAGAATGAACCAAAGCTCATCTCTTTGACAGCACTGGACTGGGAATCTCTCCTTTAGTCAATGTGTGTGTGTGTGTGTGTGTGTGTGGTCTCTGGGGCTGCACTGCACACAATTAAATCAAACTGGAAAGGCACAAACATGCACGCACACATTATATGACCGGGCCCTCAGCTCTCTAAAAGTCTGCATGCCGGCCTGTCAATTAAATGTTATGTGTGAATCCGTAACTAGGGATTGGCTAATTGCTGACAAAGGAGACGTTGATTGACAGGTGTCCGTGGTGGTGGGTGGTGGGGCACTGAGTCTGTCAATCACATGGTCTCCTCGGAAACCATCTGACAGGGGAGTCCTCTTAATCTTGACTATACATTTTTTGTCAGAGCAGAGTAAGTTTCACTGTCCAGTCATACCTAGTGTGGCATCCTGGTTTTATTTATAGTTCTACTACCTGTCAGGAACAGCACTAGAACTCCTCTCCTCTCATTTCTCTATGTCTCCTCGTTTCCTGCGTCCTGTCTCCTTATCTTCTTTATCTTTACCATATACCATCTCTCTCTCTCTCTCTCTCTCTCTCTCCATGCGTGCGTGTGTGCATGTGTATGTGTGTGAAAGCAGGCGCGGCCCCTACACCAGTCTGGTGTCCAGGTCATGTAAACAAATGCTTTATTGGGATTTTCTATGGGGAACACACGTCTGGAAACACCCACCTCCCCCAGCACTGGCATGGTGCCTGGGGTCTAGTGTAATAGTTCTCCTGAGATTTGACCAGTGCTATCACAGCCTTCTACTGGGGAGACTGCTGGGAGCTGACCAGTACAACCACACACAAAACGAACACAGCGACACTGCTACAAAGGCAACTGTAAATACAGGGGGAAACAGAACTGATGGTGACGAGGGAGACATGAAATGTAACTCACGTAACCTGCTAATAGATCGAAGCTAACAATCAGGACTGTTTGCGGGCTTGTGGACACGACTCTACATAGCACAGCCTTTGTCAGTCCAGCATACTTAAAATACTTAGCATACTCACCTATGAAGACGCATGCATCCACCATATAACAGTACATTATCCACCATTTGATAACGTGTTACATTGGCAAAGGTCCAGCCAATCTAATCCAGTAAAATATTTAGTCCAAAATGCATTAGATTAATACATTCTGCCTGCACAGACTGCTGTGGCAGTAATTTCATATTAGCCTGCAGACGTATTCTTCCAAATATTGTATATACTCGTAATTTGCGCTGTACGCTTGGGATCTGAAAATAGCATTTTTTGATTGATATTTCAATTGAACCAATAGGAGCTCTCCACAGTCTGCAGTAGCCAATGGCAGTCTGTGTTGAAAGTAGACCCTTAGACCAAGCCAGTTGAAACATATTGTGTTAGTTAGTGTGTAGGCTTAACCAATGGAAAAACGAACAGATGTTTTTTTTTTTTTAGAAAATACTGATCAAAGGGCAAATGTGCATGCAAAAAACTAAAATTTGAATCTCAAAATTGAAAGTCGAATACCTTCTAGGGCTGCACGATTATGGCTAAAATGCCATTAATTTTACAAACAATGTATTTTTATTGCACTCACATTATAAACAGACCACGGAAATTACTTCCATATTGTGCTACATTCCTGCTAATGTACAAATATTAGCTTCAAAATAAGACTGGTCCTTGAAGTGCATCAGTGATGCAAAATAATAAAAAATGTACATAAAATATAGGCCAACTAAAAATAAATAGAATAGAATAAAAAAAGAATACAATTATGGTAAATGGACTGCTTTTATATAGCGCTTTACATTGTTCTTGCCTCACATTCACCCACCGATGGTGATCGCTGCCATGTGACCAACCACCAGGAGCAGTTGGGTGGCAGGCATCTTGCTAAAGGATGCTTACAGATATGTCAACAGCAGGGTTTGAACCCACACAACTTTCCGGCTGGGAAACTCCAATTCCAACTCCCAGACCACTCAACCATCGTGTCCCCGTGTTCAATGTTTGTACAGTAGTACAAACATTAAACACGATCATGAGACGTATACAAATGACAACATGAACATTTATTGACGTTTGCGGTGTTCCGAACAGGCGTCAGTCAGCTACACAATCATTCTGGGCCATAGGTCCACATGCCACGCCTACGCCGCATCTGGAAATATCACCAGTTAAACCGTAACACCGGCGCAGACACAGTTCGAAAGCACTGTTTGCATATGACTTGTTCTTGCGTAACATCACTTGCCATAAATCCAAAATACTTCCAAACAACAGACGATGATCCCTTTTGAGGGACAAGCTCTTCTGCTGCTGACATTAGATTTTTTGTTTTGCCGGTCTGCTGTCTTTCTATTACTTTTCTACTCGGACTCCTGCCTCGCAACATCCAGAAAGGTTTTGTACATCCACATGCTGTTATTGGAGGGTGCGCGCGCAGCCAAATCGGCTGCTGTTGGCGGGTGACTAATGCGGCAGCATTGTGATTATACATCAGTATCGCAGTTGATCATGTTCATTTAGTTGTTGAAGCCAAAATCGTAATCGAGATCGATATTCAATTGATTGTGCCGCCCTAATACCAATATCAAACCAATATCAGAATAGTCGAATATTCTGACCAAGCCTTTATTAACACTGTAAGCCTCTTCCATCTGACATTGTTCCTTTGTTTCTTGACTTTGTGCACTCTGGTGGTGTGTGTGTGTGTGTATGTGTGTGTGTGTGTGTATTTTGCGGGTGCGTGCGTGTGTGTGTAGGGGGTTGAATCACAGATGCTGCAACCCAGTGAGATGCAGGCAAATGGATTAATATCAGCACCTTCTAGAACATTAGTCTGATCAAATACACACTAACGAGGGCCTACAAATTGATTTGTCAATCATAATATGTGCTGATTATTCACCTGTCTATCTCTCATTAACACCTCCATCCAGATCCCTGCTCTGGCCAGAACACATAGACCATAACATTACAGGCCTACAGTATAAGGCAGATGACAGTTATGTAGGAGGCAATGTGGAAGAATGATTCAAAACGCTGAAACATAATCAATATTATTTTTGCTTTGTTTGTAGGTGTGAATATAACTGAATAGATGGTACATTTGATTTAGTTAATGCCAGGTTATGGTCACTTGAGCTGTAATTTTCTTTGTGCCTTGCTCAAGAGAAACTCAACTGTCAGTCTGCACCAGCGTGACCTTTGACCTTTGTGCGCCCTCTAGGAGTTGTGTCGCCAGCGTATGGCAGTCAAGCCGCCCGTGGAGCGCCCAGAGCCCGCCTCCTCCCGGATCAACAGCGTCTCCTCCCAGTTCAGCGACAGTGGGCCTGCCATCAGCCCCTTGGCCCGGAGCAGCACCTCCTCCTGGTGTGAAGAGCCTGCCCATTCCAACATGGACATCTCTACAGGGCACATGATCCTAGTGAGTTACACCTCACATGACTCTGGTGTTACACCACTACAAATTACATTACAAATAATCAAGACTGAATCAAGCTAACAAGTAATTGCTAAAACATACAGAGTAATATCTACTAATTTAATCGAAAATGAGTGCATATGCACAATAACTGATTAACCTCAACCTATATTATACCCGTATTGCATAACAACAGATGTATTGTTACAGAATATTAGACAAATTAAAGAGTAAAAAGGCTGTATATTGGCAAGAATCTGGCAATATGATACGTATCATGATACAGGGGCCACGATTAGATATTGTAATATATTGCTATATAATGCGATAATGTAAGCAAGGCGATATATTGTTATTCCTAATTTGTGGGAAACTGTCATAGCAATGTTAATGTGTGTCGCAGCTGCAAAAAATAACAAACACTTATAAACTTGCTCAGGGACTGCAGATGGAAATGATCTTAAAGCTGCTTAAAACTAAATCTGATAACAAGTATCTTTCCTCTCTTTTGAAGTTAATGTAGTTTGTACATGGTCCCTATTTTAAATATTATTTATTTTTATTTGGGGGGGAAATCAGTGTTTAAGAGAATCGATACAGTATCACACAACATAATATTGTGATATCGATATTTTTTACACCCCTAAGAAATACTAATTGCGATTAGCCGCGATGCTGTCTTATTACGGCGACAGCCTGCGTTTGGAGGTGGATTCAGGCACAGACCGACAGAAGACAAACAGAAACACGGATGCTGCCGTGAACGAGTTCAACTAATGATGAATGGCTCATAGCTGACAGCACGTTACAAAGCAAAAACTTGAATTAGTCAATTAATTTGATTTGTCGACCAGCACAATTTTCACGCCAGGGAAACCCTGCATATAACAACAAATTCACATCATGAAAACACCCTCAGCATGTGCCAACCTCTTTAGCATCTGTCTTGGAATCTCCTGTGTCAGGCTTGGTGGGTCACGACCTGTACATCACTACACATGACGGAGTGTGTCAAGCTGTGTCAATATCATGTCTGAAGGTGGTTCTGTCACATATCAGTTCCACACCAGTTTCCAGTCTGAAAGTCCCACAATAAACCCAAACCATTAACAATGTAGGAATGGGCAGATCAATACCACAGTACTTTGGTACTTCAAATCCTAATCCAAATCCTGAAATTCTCATATGCACAACTGATACTGAGACAGACGACTATCTGAAAAATCCTTCAGTGTGTTTCTGAATGCATGTATGTGTCACATCACAGCAACCTTTTCCTCCACCCTCCCACTCACCCACATACACTCATGGGTCCTTCTGCACCTATTTCCTTCTTCTTACAACAGCAGTCTATAAATCTCTCTAGCTAGCAGTAAGATGTGACATAGCATTTGGATGGTTTCAACAGGAACAACATTACTAATTATCCCTGACAGTTATGACAATTGGACTACAGACGGCTCATTTTTATCTCTCTATTTTTATCTATTCTACTGTATAAAAATGATCTGTCTACTGTATCTGTCCCCTCTCCACATACACAATGTGTTATTTATATAGTTCTATGAATGTGAGCACAAGCTATTGGATGACAAGAAACTGTTTATTAATTTAATTTACAGAAATTGCTTTATCGTGATATGTATTGTTATCGGGATATAAAAGTCGGGATATGACATTTTGGTCATATCGCACACCCCTACATCTAAGTTAATGTACTATTCTGTCCCATGTGACTGGGGTGTCACAACTCCCTCTTTCTCTGCCTGAGGATTAGCAGACTGTGTATAAAGGACATTATCATGTCTTTTGTTGCTGGCCAAGTAAGTGTTATACATTATACTCCATAGAGATGAGAGTTAAGAGCTTTACTGCTCTTCAGTGTTGATGGGTCCAAGGCATTGGACCTTCAAGGAATAAAAACGAAAACCAGAAACAATTGTATTTTTTCTTGGAACAAACACAAAACTAGATTTTTTATATATTTTTATATTCTGAAATAGAAACATTTATTTGAAATAACAGTAACTGGTTAATAACAATTGTACTGTAACAAGGAACAAGCGCACATATAGGGTTCTCTTCTGACAGATTGAGTCATAAACATTTATTTCCAGAATACATATGCACAAATGTGTAAATTGTCCACACGTCAAGGTTTATAGTTTAATGCTGTCTTCAAGTGCTTGTCTTAAGATCATATCTCTGAGCTCATGCATTCAAGTCTGTGGCCGGAAATCGATCACACAGGCCAGTTAGGTAGCAGCCAGTGAACCTGACATTCTATTAGTCACATTCACTTAAATCTAACTGTTCTTGAAATAGAAATCAAATTTATATATATGTATATGTGTATATATATATATGTGTGTGTGTATGTGTGTGTGTATATATATACATCAGCCATAACATTATGACCACAGACAGGTGAAGTGAATAACACAGATAATCTCGTTATCATGGCACATTTCGGTGTGTGTGCTATATTAGGCAGCGAGTGAACATCTTGTCCTCAAAGGTGATGTCGAGATGACTGGGTCAGAGCATCTCCGAAACTGCAGCTCTTGTGGGGTGTTCCCAGTCTGCAGTGGTCCGTACCTATTAAAGTGGTCCAAGGAAGGAAAAGCTGTGAACCGGCGACATGGTCATGGGCGGCCAAGACACACTGAAGCATGTGGGGAGCGAAGGCTGGCCCGTGTGGTCCGATCCAACAGACGAGCTACTGGAGCTCAAATTTCTGAACAAGTTAATACTGGTTCTTATAGAAAGGTGTCAGAATACAGTGCATTGCAGTTTGTTGTGTATGGGGCCAGTCAGGGTGCCCATGCTGAACCCTGTCCACTGCCAAAAGCGCCAGTGGGCACGTGAGCATCAGAATTGGACCACGGCGCAATGGAAGAAGGTGGCCTGGTCTGATCCATCACTTTTCTGTTACATCACGTAGATGGCCGGGTGCGTGCGCGTCGCTTATCTGGAGAACACATGGCACCAGCATGCACTATGGGAAGAAGGCAAGCCGGCAGAGGCAATGTGATGCTTTGGGCAATGTTCTGCTGGGAAACCTTGGGTCCTTCCATTCATGTGGATGTTACTTTGACACGTACAGTACCAGCTACCTAAGCATTGTTGCAGACCATGTACACCCTCTCGTAGAAACCCTGATGGCATTGGTCTCCTCCAGCAGGATAATGCACCCTGCCGTAAAGCACAAAACAGTTCAGGAATGGTTTGAGGAACCTTCTGCCCCTCACTGAAGGAAATATTTTTATATTGTTTTATACATTTATTCTGATTTAGATATACTGTAGATAGTAGGAACTTAAAGTTTCTTGGGAAGTGTTGAAGACATTGTTTAAACGGTTAAAGTCCAGACCAGGTTTGAAAACTTTCCTTAAGTACTCAAGTGACCAAACAACAGGTCAGTTCAGTTATTTAACATAATTAGTTCTAATATTTTCTTATCTCAAAATACATGTTGGCTCGTGGCTCCTCACAGCTCCAGTTTCTCTCCTGTTCATCAAACACCCTTCTCTGCCTCCGTGAAACCCAAAATGGCTGCCGCATGACATCACCTACTTCCCCCAGTCCCTTGTTGTCTACTTTATTATAGGTGCTCACGTTAGAGCCACAATGGCCAACCCACAAAGCCTTATTGCATAGTGGCTTTATTGAGCACCTTTGGCAGCTGTAAACCCCCCGCAGTAAGGGGATTACCGCATGTTTCCCCGACACATGGTGATCTCAGCACCTACTGATTGGATTGCAATAATCCCTTTACAGCAAGAAACCCTATTACTGTGGTATTAGCGAGTAGAGAGCAGGAGAGAATGGGGAGAAGCAAAGGGTGGAGCATAGAGGAGAGGAGATTAGATAAGGAGAGAAGGACAGAGGAGGTGCAGAGGAGAGGTGGCTGTACTACAACGGTGTGTGGGTGTTTGGCAAGAGGGTTTTGTGTCATTCTTATTGTGTGTGATTGTGTGTGTGTGTGTGTGTGCGTGCGCTCACACACAAGTGTGTGTATTATTATATATTCAAAGTCGGAAAGACACCAAACAATATGTCTGCCAAGACCAACTTCCATTTTTATCAAATCTCCCCCACTCCCAACCTCTTTAGCGATAAGGTATTACGCCTTTCTGTAAGCTAATTCCGGTTAAAATCATTCCAATTTTTAACTGTCTTCATCTATCATCCCAGGATCCATTTAAAGACCTACAACTTTAATTTATCCCATCTTTGATTCCAAACACCTCTCAGTCCTCCATATTCTTAAAATTGTTATGCTACCGTCAGGGTGGATAAACATGTGTCGCAATGCACAGATTGGATTTTGGCTAACCTGTTAGCCTGGGTGCTAATAGCTATATGTTCACGTTTGACAAGATCATTAAAGGTGGTTTATCAAAGTCACGTCTCCTTGTTTAATTATATATGCAGTGTGCTACTGTAGGTAATGGCCCGGGCTGAAATAGCTTGTCAATTAGCAAGACATAGCTAAATTAGGAAAGCAGGACAAAACACGGTCACTTGAAAACACATCATGGAAATACTGTATATTGATATGTATTTGGCAGCTATATTGTCTGATTGTATGACATAGCATTTTAGCCTGCTCCTGAATGTAAACTACATTCTCATGTTCTAAACTAGAGTTAAACATTCTGCATTAGAAGCCCAAAGAACCTGCTGTGTTCTATTGCAGTCTTATATGGAGGACCACCTGAAGAACAAGGACCGCCTGGAGAAGGAATGGGAGGCCCTGTGTGCCTACCAGGCTGAACCCAATGCTTCCATCATTGGCCTGCGGGACGGTAACGCCAGGAAGAACCGCTCCAGCGCTGTGGTGGCCTGTAAGCACTGGGTGTGGTGGTTTGACTGTGTTTAATGGCACACATATATATACATAATATATAAATAGACATAATATATAACACAACTTTTTTCAGATGATCATTCTAGAATCACCTTGAAGGTGGAGAACAGTCAAGGCAACTCTGATTATATCAATGCCAGCCCCATCGTAAGTATGCATGCATGCATGCTAACACTCACACACACAAACCCAGATGAGACAGCTGCTTTCCGGCGCAATGTATACATTTTGCTTCTACGATGCACAGTGCATACAGTATGTGTGCAAACTCAGTCTCATTGATTAACATGGGAGATGATCCAAAACTGATCCACTCCACTGCAAGGGCTTAATCCCTGCCCTGACAGGTGAGGGACCGCTCAGCTCAGACATACTTGATACTGTACTGCAAGGAGCATTGGCCAATCAGGACATTTCTTGTTTAAATGTTTGTTCAGACTCCAAAGAGAAGGGCGACGCTAAGTCAAGTTTCTATGAATTAATGATATACTAAGGACTATTTAAAGTAATAACGAACCAGACTTGTTTTTAAGTGATGAGTCTCTTAGGTGTTAGAAAAGGAAAATGTGAATGCACACGCACACACACGCTCTCTCTCTCTCCCTCTCTCTCCCTCTCTCTCTCTCTCTCTCTCTCTCCCTCTCTCTCTCTCTCTCACTGGTACGCCAGTTATTTGCAGCTCCTCCTCTGCAGAAAGATTTCCCAAACCTTGTTCACCCACATACCATCAGAGATAGAGATGTATAACAGCAAATGCATGTTCATGAGTGTTAAGTCTCCCGTCAATCATTCACATTATAACCACTTTATTTTTTCTAAATGTGAAATGTTCATTATGCCAAGGAGACTTGGTATGTGTTCAGAAACAGCAATGGATATCAAGGCTCCTCTCCTCCTCCTCTCCTCTCCTCCTCTCTCCTCTCCTCTCCTCTCAGATGGATCATGATCCCAGGAGTCCTGCCTACATTGCAACACAGGGTCCACTACCGTCCACAGTAGCTGACTTCTGGCAGGTAAAGTCACATATAAACACACACACATGCCAAGGAAGTTCTGTAGCACTCACACACTCACTCACTCACTCACTCAATCACTCACTCACTCACTCACACACTCACTCACTCACTCACTCACTTATACACACACTCACTCACTCACTCACTCACTCACACACTCACTTATACACTCACTCACTCACACACTCACTCACTCACACACTCACTCACTCACACACTCACTTATACACTCACTCACTCACTCACTCACTTATACACTCACTCACACACTCACTCACTCACTCACTCACACACTCACTTATACACTCACTCACTCACACACTCACTCACTCACTCACACACTCACTAATACACTCACTCACTCACACACTCACTCACTCACTCACTCACTCACACACTCACTTATACACTCACTCACTCACTCACACACTCACTTATACACTCACTCACTCACACACTCACTCACTCACTCACTCACTCACACACTCACTTATACACTCACTCACTCACTCACTCACTCACTCACTCACACACTCACTTATACACTCACTCACTCACACACTCACTCACTCACACTAACTCACTCACACTAACTCACTCACACTAACTCACTCACTCACTCACTCACACTAACTCACTCACACTAACTCACTCACTCACTCACTCACTAACTCACTCACTCATTAACTCACACATTAACTCACACACTCACTCACTAACTCACACACTCACTCACTAACTCACTCACTCACTCATTAACTCACACACTCACTCACTTATACACTAACTCACTCACTACAAACCCTCAACGTCTCTTTAATTATCTCCCTTCTCGTCTGCAGGATAATTTCTTTAGCTCCACTACTGTTGTCTTTTTTCTCCTCTCATCTCCTCTCCTCCTCTTCTCTTCTCTCATCTCTCTTCTATTCTCCTCTTCTCTTCTCTTCTCTACTCTTCCCAGTTGAACCACAGTAAAGGTTTTTGGTTCAGTTTCTTGGTGGCTAATGCCATTTCTTTATGACTTCTATTATTAAGAGCAGCACTAACTCAGTCTTCTCACCAACTGATGGTCCTCTATGGAACCAGCTAGAATATTGAAGTAGAAAATGTCTCCTTCAGCATAAATATGTCTGAACAAATTTATGAACATATACGCAGTTGGGAGACATTCCTCAATACTCTTCCACAACAACGTTAGGCTTTATTTATTTTGTGTTATTTGTGTTTGTTTTCTTTAAACTTAGTCAAGGTATTTTTAAAAATCTTTCTTTCTTTTTTCTTTCTTTCTTTCATTTTTTGATCACCTTTAAAACATCATTCCTTTGTCCACTGCAAATACTGTGTATGTTTTCTTTCACGCAGACCAGATTAATGGTATAAAAAATATACCTACAAAAATCCTACAGCCATCAAAATGCTATTTGTATAATGATTAAAGGTGTAACAGTTCACCAAATCCACAGTTCGGTTCATATCTCGGTTTTTGCGCAACGGTTCTATTATTATTATTAATATTATTATTATTATTGCGGTTTTATTTTTATTTTTCCTTTGAGCGGTATAATATGGGAATACTTTCTGGCCTTGATTACATTCTGTAGAATAGTCTTTTTGCTATACTTTCTGCCACTAGATGGCACACTAGCACCAGCTTCTCAGCCAAACAAGAACACTGTTCTTGTTGCCGCCCACACATGGCGCTATGCTGTAGCGCCAGCACTAGTTAAACCAAAAAAAAGATTAGATCGGATTACGTAACAACACCCTGCTAAAGACAATATGACACGATATCCTTAACATAGAAAATAGTAATTGTTTGCTGTTATATTCATGTTTAAAATAGACACTTTTAAAACCAACAATTTGGAGATTGTAGCTTCATTGCTACTACAAGTTACACAATGCAGGCAGAAGACCGCACAGTTTGGAACCACGTGATGGCAATTCACAGACAGCGGCCAGAGACTGAATTCAAAATAACCTGGCAGTTTTGGACAGTTCTCATACCTTGGCGGACATCATTGATATAATGACACATATCACATAAGTGTGTCAACCCACCCACGAAGGCGACACAGTATTTGTGTGTGTGTGTGCTGCTCGTCTTGTCATTTCTCAGCAAAATGACACACACACGCATTGATGTTTCTAAATAAGGATATTATTCCACATTGTTTCGTTTGAGTAAAGAAGCGAAGGCAATAGACTCGTTGCCATAATCAGACATTGTAGTGACGGGGGTTAATTCCATGAATTAGAACACATGCATTTTATAAATCGCTTTGTATTGTGTTTTATAAAAAGGTGGTTCTAATCTAGTGTTGAGCTAAACGTGAAGTGAAAAGTGTAGTTTAATTACAGTAGCAACGTATATGAGAGTCAGGCTGCACCTGCAGCAGGTTGTGTGTGTGTCTGTGTGTGTTTGTGGACCGCGGTTCTGTCTTCCGGAACCGCGACACAAAACCGTGGACGTTTGAATCGCGGTTTTGGTCTCGGTTTCAGAACCGTTACACCCCTTATAATGATGTTTGTTTTTCCCCGCTGTTGGCTTGTGGAACGATGCATTAATGTGTTTTCCTATCTGTTCTGGCGACACGTGGGCTATCAGGTTGCTTTCTAAAGTGTATATTAAAGGATCTTAGTCAAAACATGAAGATAACAGCACCGACTTGTTGTGCAATGTCTGTCTGCCACTCTGATCTCTAACAAAAAGCTTCAAACTGTGTTGTCTAAGCAACGGGTTATATACACCAGGCAATTAGTAAATTCTGGAACAACTCTGGAAATGAGCAATGGCATGAATTTTGTTTGTGTGTGTGTGTGCATGCACAGATGGTTTGGGAGAACGGCTGTGTGATCATCGTGATGTTGACACCACTGGTGGAGAGCGGTGTAAAACAGTGTTACCACTACTGGCCTGACGAGGGCTCCAACCTCTACCATATCTATGAGGTAAACTGTCTGTCTGCCTTGATACACTTACCAGCACTGCATATGTATTGATAGATTATTATCAAGATGTGTGCGTGTGTGTGTGCGTGCAGGTGAATCTGGTGTCAGAGCACATCTGGTGCGACGACTTCCTGGTTCGCTCGTTCTACTTGAAGAACATGCAGACCAACGAGACTCGAACTGTCACCCAGTTCCACTTCCTCACCTGGCTCAACAGTGCTGTGCCCGAGTCTAGTCGGTCACTGCTTGATTTCCGCAGGTACGAATCCCGTCAAGTGATTCATCTGCTACCAAACAATCTGATAACAGACCCTCAACTAACAAACCCTCTATACTAACAAACCCTCTATATCAGTATTTCCCAATCCTGGTCCTAGAGGGCCGCTGTCCTGCATGTTGTAGATGTCTCCCTGTTCCAACACATCCGATTCACATGAACAGCTCCTTATCAGGATTTTAACAACCCATTCATTTGAATCATGTGTGTTGGAGCAGGGAGACATCTACAACATGTAGGACAGCGGGTCCCCAAAACCAGGATTGGGTAACCCTGCTCTATCCTCTATACTAATTAACCTTCTACTAATGAAACCTCTTCTAACAAACCTTCTACTAATGAACCCTCTACTAACAAACCTTCTGCTAATGAACCTTCTTCTAACAAACTCTCTACTAACAAACCTTAACTAATGAACCCTCTACTAATTAACCCTCTACTAATGAACACTCTTCTAACAAACCTTCTACTGATGAACCCTTTTCTAACAAACCCTCTACTAACAAAACCTCTACTAACAAACCTTCTACCAATTAACCATCTACTAACAAACCCTTTACTAACAAACCCTCTACTAACAAACCCTTTACTAACAAACCCTTTACTATTAAACCCTCTACTAACAAACCCTTTACTAACAAACCCTTTACTAACAAACATTCTACTGATGAACCCTCTACTAACAAACCCTCTATACTAACAAATCCTCTTCAAACAAACCATCTACTAACAAACCCTATATCCTAACAAACCCTCTACTAACAAGCTCTCTATACCAGAGGTATTTAATGTTTTTCAGGCCAAGGACCCCTTGGCTGATAGAAACACGGCACAGGGACCCCCGCTCACATATGGTATAAAATATGTTTTTGCCGGGCCAACAATATAGTATAGGGCGACGACCTATAGTGCCATGTATAAAAGTAGGTCACTAACTACGACATTAAAATAATTGACAGATGTATACTTATGGCATAGGTTGTAATTTGGAAGATCCCTGCAGTACCTCTGAGGACCCCTTATGGGCCCTGGGTTTCCTGTTGAAGACCTCTGCTCTATACTATACTAGCAAACCCTCTAATAATAAAACCTCTATACCAGTGGTGGGAATCCCGGTCCTGGAGGGCCGCTGTCCTGCATGTTTTAGATGTCTCCCTGCTCCAACACACCTGATTCTAATGAATGGGTTGTTAGAAGCCTGATAATGACCCATTCATTTGGATCAGCAGTGAGACATCTAAAACATGCAGGACAGCGGCCCTCCCACCCCTGCTCTATACTAACAAACATTCTATACTAATGAACCTTCTACTAACAAGCAGGTTTCTGATTGATAACAACCCAATAATTAGTCAGGTGTGTTGGAGCAGGGATACATCTATAACATGAAGAGCAGTGACCTGGGTTGAGAAATGCTGCTGTATAACAAACTCTCTTCTAATTAACCCTCTACTAACAAAGGCTCTACTAACAAAGGCTCTATAGAGAACTATCAAATCCTCTAATAAGCTTTCTACTAACAAACCATCTACTAACAAACCCTCTACTCTAAACTAACAAGCCCTCTACTCTATACTAACAAATCATCGACTAAAAAGCCCTCTGCTGTATACTAACAAACTCTCTACTAACAAGCCCTCTACTCTATACTAACAAACCCTCTACTAACAAGCCCTCTACTCTATACTAACAAACCATCTACTAACAAGCCCTCTACTCTATACTAACAAACCATCTACTTACAAGCCCTCTACGCTAGTTGTACCACCTCATAAAATATTAGTCTCTCCAAGTACCACCATTATGACTGACGACGACACAATTACACATTATCATAATTATCATTATTTTTAATAGCCTAGTAGTAGTAGTAGTGGTATTAGCCTACTACTAATGCATGTAGGCTATTATTATCTTCTGTTACTGCAAGATAATTGTCATGTGAGATCAGTCTGTTAAGTCTACCTCATTCGGCATAGTTCTGATGGATCAGAGTTTGGCAGTGGCCTGACGCAATAGCCTCATCTGATGAGTTAATTATTATTTTTATTTTTTTCACCTATAATAAGGACGCAAACTCGCCCTGGCATCGTTGCAGACAGTGTAATATCAGGTTTTACCACATATTCAACACATAGGCCTAAAGGGAGAGAAACAGAAAGTGTTGAGAGAAACAGAAATGTTTGACAGAGCAGCAAACCCACAGAAAAATGTCCAAAACGTTAAATGACTACAGCCTGGCCACAGCCTGGACGTAAGGACTTTCCACTGGCTACATTCATTTACATTATCATGTAATTTTCTCATATTGGTGGGGTAATAGGGCACTGTAAAAACCAAGCAATTAAAAAAGACAATTATTATTTGTATTTTTGCATCTACGATGCATTTCCAATGTCTGTAAAAATGCTTCAGAAACACTAAAAAGGCATCATGAGAGGTAACGATAGCTTGCGGTGTGCACTCTCATTGACATGGAGCTGTGCATTCTTAGTTGTCTGGAAACATGCATGTGTGAGTCATTTTCCCAGAGGGCTGACTAGTTCTAGTTTGGAGAGTGCCGTGTCTCTTGGTGAGCAGTTCCTAATGTCTCTGAAAGGCGTTGAGTGGTTTTGCCGTGGGAGAGGAAGGTCAGGCGGGCAGACAGACAGTCAAATTGTCTTGTTTTTTTATTGACCTACACCTCCCACTTAAAGTAGGCCTATTTTGTCTGATGGGCACTTCTACTGTATTTGTGGGCCATGGGTTAAAACGTTTAAGAGTTGCTGTGTTAGCATGCGTGGTTGTGTGTACATGCAGCATGGATTCAAATATAACATGCCTCACAAGAGATGTGAGCCCAAGATTTAAGCGATGTTCCTCCTCTTTTCAAGCCTCTCTCTCCCTCTATCTCTCTCTCTCTATCTCTCTCCCTCTCTCTCTCCTTTCACTCACTCCCCCCCCCCTCCCCTCTCTCTCTCTCTCCTACCCCCTCCTCTCTTGCTGTCCTCCAGCCTACTAGCGGTGGCCAGTGTCATTTTTGTGATGTTGCAGCTAGTATTATAATCCCAGTTGCATAGTCACAAAAGTGATCATTGGAGACTGTCATTCTACACCACGGGGGGCCGCGCGGACCCCGTCCTCTGTCCTCTATCCTTCCCTCTCCTCGCTCCTGGCTCTCTGCTGACCTGTAATGCACACACACACACACACACACACCACGTGCATGCCTAGAACACATACTGTACATACATACAAATGCACACCTTCCTTCTCTGCCTGTTTTCGTACTCTCTCAAACACTTCACCAGTCTGGCTGGCTGTCCCCCTCCCAAGCCACCACTCCCCCCACCCTCACCCACACCCCACCCACACCCCAATCTGGTGATCCTCTGCTCGATGTTTCCATGGTAACGTCACTGGGATCTGACTTTGTCATCTCTCAAAATGGCATCTGTTTGTTTGTTTGTTTGATTTTGGTTTCTGGTTTGGTTCTATAAGCTAGAGTGTCCAGCTTGATATGTAAAGTGAGCAAATTATAGTTTGTTTTATCAGGCTAATTAAGATGGACACAGTTTAATATGTAGACACGATTATGATCCAAACTGATAGGATTATATACTGCGACACAGGTGTGTGCGCACGTGTGTGTGTGTGTGTGTGTGTAGAGGAGGGTTTAGCATGTGATAATGAAGCAGTGTGTGTTTTGGTGTTTTTCAGGAAAGTAAACAAATCTTACAAAGGACGAGCTTGTCCAGTCATCGTGCACTGTAGGTAGGTATCACACACACACGCACAAAAACCGTACATACTATATATATATATATATATATATATATATATATATGTATATGTATGTATGTATATATATATATATAACGTATACTGTACAATACATATATGTAATGTTCATATCTACCTCATACATATTTACAATTCATTATGGCCTTGTTACAGCTGCACACCTGCACACACAGGGAGATTTGGCTCTCTACTACTAAAGATTTACCACACTCAAATTTAGCATGAGCTCCATATTTTGTTTTGTATACTCACATTTTCATTGGTAGAAAAGTGGAACATCATTCACACATTAAACAGAAACCACTTTAGGGGATGTTTTATATATTTTGATGTTATTTAATTCTAGCCAAAAACAAGCCCAGCCTTTCTGCGCTATAATTATACGCCTTTAAAGTGTTTTTATCCCCCTGAAATGGTATTAGCCTGCTCATATCCAGTGCATATTAAATAATCTTATCTGTTACAGTCACACACACACACACATACATGCAATATTTCGAACTAAGCCATATTAATTTCACCAATATCAAGATTTACCAAATTACATTATAATGTTAACATGGACGACTATAGTTCATGGACGACTATAATGGTTTGTCTGGATTGAAATCCACACTAGTTTCTGATTGAATAACTTAATACAGAATACTGGTTAAAATTCATAATGACTTTTGTTTACTTTATTTATGCATTATTTATTAGATAGAATAGAAGGGCTGCCCCCTGAAAGTCGACGAGTCGGTGACCTGTCAGTCGACTGAGTTTCTTCAAGTCTCCTAATTGAACGGCCAAATCCAATTCATCTGACACAATTCTGAGACAGGGAAAGCCCTATAGAATAGTGTGATCAACAAATACCGCAAATTTGATTTAGACATTTTAGATTTTGTTGGTGAAAACGTAATGTATACATAATATACACTGACTCTCTCACCTCTCTCTCTCCCTCTCTCTTTACCAGTGATGGGTCTGGTAGAAGTGGGACGTACATCTTGATTGACATGGTCCTCAATAAAATGGCAAAAGGTCTGGCAAAAAGCCTGTCTGCCTGTATGTCTGCCAGCCTACCTGTCTGTCTGCCTGTCTGCTTGTCTACCTGTCTGTATGTCTGTCAGTCTGCCTGTCTGTCTGCCAGCCTGTCTGCCTGTATGTCTGCCAGCCTACCTATCTGTCTGCCTGTCTGCTTGTCTACCTGTCTGTATGTCTGTCAGTCTGCCTGTCTGCCAGCCTGCCTGTCTGTCTGCCTGTCTGCTTGTCTACCTGCCTGTATGTTTGTCAGTCTGCCTGTCTGCCTGTCTGTTTGTCTACCTGTCTGCCTTTATGTCTGCCTTTATGTCTGTATGAATGTCTGCATGCCTGCCTCTGTGGGAAAGACCCTGTAGCCTGCAGGGGGCCAGAGGCTGCTGGCCCTTTGATATTGTGTGGAGGGGCCTCTGTTCTGTCACACTCTTCATGACACACACACACACACACACACACACAGACACTGATCAGTTATTTCACCACCCCCCCCCCCCCCTTCTTTATTTTTGTTAAAAAAAAAAGAATCCCTTCACACACGCCATTGTGTACAGTGAGGACTCCTCGGAGGTGTAGTCACTGTACACAATGGCTGGCTCTCATTACGGCCCCCAGCCTAACAGCTTAATGGACAGGCTAACGAAGCTGGCTGTGTGGCCATGCAGTCTGTAGTGTTTGACACTGAGTAGAGAGCACCATGAGTAGAGAGAGAGAGAAATAGGATTCTTTGTTTTGTGCTGTGAACATTTTTCTATAAATGTTTGTTCTATACCCCCAACACACATGCACAAAGCAGAACACGGTCTTTGTCCTCTCTCTCTCTCTCTCTCTCTCTCTCTCTCTCTCTCTCTCCCCCTCCCTCCCCCTCTCTCGGTGTCTGTCTGTCTCTTACTCCTCTCTTGGGAGCCTGGCATGGCACGTGGAACCCTGAGAGAGGGCCGTATGATGTGAAAGTTGACCATTAAACTGGACATTCAATAAAACATTATAAAAACACTAGCAATGAATGAATGTATTATTATTACTATTGAGATTTATGAAGATGACAAGATGGATAATCTGGCTGGTGTGTGCGTGTAGGTGCTAAGGAGATTGACATCGCAGCCACACTGGAACACCTGCGGGACCAGCGTCCAGCCATGGTCCAGACCAAGGTAACATTCTCAGGCGGTCCTGCTTATGAGATGAAGGCACACCAATGTGTTCATTCATGCTGTAGGAATAACGCAAACGTCCATACCTCAGGGTGTCAGGAAGTTGGATCCCACAGAGCCTAGCGCAATAGGTAGGATTTGCAATTTTAGAACTTTAGAGCAGGCAAGATCAATTGATCACCAAAAAATAATTGAAGTGGAAAATGATTATCTGTACTAATGCCTGTCTAAAGCAGAACAATAGCAAAAGGTCTCTGGTGGCCATTTCAACAACCCATGATTGTTGATTTGAAATGGATTGTTTACCACAGGTTCCCACAGAATGTGTGCATGCATTTGCAAACAGTGTGTCCTCAGGGTTTCAAATGTGGTTAAGTTTAAATGTGAGATATTTTATGGAGATAGAAGACAATACACTAGTTATTCTCAGGTTTTAAAATACTTGAAATACATTATGAAAATGCATATTCTTACACAGCTCATATAAGAGATGATAATGTCTCATGTCCCTGTTGTAATTGCTCACAAGCACAACCAAGTATCTAGTATAATATAGCCAGTATAGCGGGGGAACTTGGATGGGAATTAAAGAGTGAATACATTAAACATTTACATGTAAATAACCCAGGTAACATTTAGTGAAAAGCCTATTCTCTTTATAAACAGTGTTCTCATGTTTCCTTCAGAAACTTCCATTGAGATATGCAGTGTTGGGCAAGTTACTTCCAGAACGTAATACATTATAGATTACGAGTTACTGACATTTGAGAGTAATTAGTTATATTACAGTATTACTGTCTCTGAATTGTAATGCGTTACACTACATTTGCATTAGTTTTGAGTTGCTGTCACCAAAATAACCGCGGAAGTAGGCCTATGACTTGGCATCCTTACATATTTGGCAATGTCCAGGGTTGTGTACCAAGTCAAGTCAATTTTATTTATATGGCCCTTATTCACATTGCAGTCTCAAAGGGCTTTACAACCTTCATTTCACATGTAAACAAACAACACCCTCTTAACCTGCTCCTCCGCCCGGGCAAGGAAAAACTTCCATAAAAAACACAAACATGTTTATGTACCATAAACATTTGAACCAGTGCTGTGCCTCGAATTCTGTACCGGTATGGTACATTGTTTTCAGTACTTTACTCCCTGGAATTTAAATATTTGAATTGATAAAGTCTCCTTGAAAGCTGCATTGCAAACTGAGCTCTAAAGCTTATTGAAGCAGGCTCGACATTAAACTGTCATGCACTTATCCTCTCTGACAAGTTAATTTGTCATTCAGTAAAAAGTTACTTGGACAAAAAAAAAAAGAACCTGCATTTTAGTAGTGTTGGCTAATAGGCTATCATGCCTGAAGCCATGTGTCCCCTTAACTAAAGTGTGTAGGCTAATATAAGAATAGCTAGCTAGGCTATTATAATTATAACATAAGCTATAATAAGGATAGTGACTTTATTACAGTCACAAAATGAATTGAGTTACACTTAGGCTATTAGGCCTATCATCACATGAGAGGAGGTAGAAATTGTATCCTATTGTGGGCTTTTACTGTAAGTAACTGCACTTGCCTCGATTGCTTCCAGCCTATTAGTCCTACCCTGTTATATTAAGTAGAGGTTAATGTTGCATCATGGTTACATGGTTAAATCCAAAACAAAGAAGTGAATATAGCTGCTTTAAACGATGCTTTGGCCAGTCTACTCTGTTTGATTCTTCTACCTGTGCACGGGAGATGCGTGCATCACGTGAATAGGAACTAGTTTCTGTCGTTTGTTTCTGCAAATTGGTTCACTGTCCGCTCCTGTATGTTTATCTCACTGCTCCGGTCTCAACTGCTAGTAACTTACATGAACACCCGCGAGAGAGGCACAACATTTAACAGAGGGTCTATGGAAAGATAAACAGTGCTAAAAGAACAAGCTATGCCCTGAACATTAATTAAGACTAGCTACTTCAAGCAGCCAAAATACAATTCCTACAATAAATAGCTTACTTTTATTTTGCAGCCAGCACCGAATAAATTCAACCCTCAATGAACGGCAAAAAGTGACAGTAGTCTACTGCTGGGACCACTTTCGGCTCGCCATTGCCATGAATACGGGCGTGTTTTGACGTTGATGTAGGTGGACGGTCGACCAAATCCTTTTTAAGAGATGATCACACACGGATTGTTTTTCTCTGGTGCCGAAATGTTTCGTTTGTATAATATAATATTTAATAAAACGGAATTTAATGTCTAATGACTAAAATGCATTGTGTAACTTGCGTTACCAAGATTGTAACAGGTATAATAATACAACATTTTATATGTAACGCGTTATATTACTGCGTTACAGCAAAAAGCAATAAATTACTGTAATTTCTTACTTACTTACATATTTAGTTGCTTTTGTAATGTGTTACACCCAACACTGGAGATATGTGTAATGAAAATGACTATTGATCCTGACAATATTAAAGTCGTATATCTGTATATCCAGACAGAGACAGCAACTGGCACTGTCCTTTTAACTGAACACAGTTTCACAGTGTGTTGTGTTGGTGACAGTCTGAAACGTTTATCTGAAAAGTAAATTGCATGTTACATCATAGTGCAAATGCGCTATTAATCACCCACCACATACAAATATGCATTTCTATTAGGCATGAGCACCTCAAACACACCTCCTTTTCTGAACAGGCCCCCTCACAGCACCATCTGGTGTATACAGACCTACCTGCATGAGTAACAGCTCCCTGTGTGTGCATTGTGTTTTTTTGTGCATCAGTACAACTGATACCTTCTTTAAGATTGGTTCTGTCGTGTATACTGTATGCCGTTTGGTGACCTCCACCAAACTTCAGCTTAGGACAGGTATATTTACAGTGTCCATTACAGCATTTAATTTAGCAGATGTACAATGTCTACATGTGTAAATAGCTGAACAGGCCAGTCATAGTAAGCAAACACCATTCGGTTTAGCTGTACATATTACCCCATTGGTCCGAATATAAGACGGTGTTGTTTTTCTTTAAATGTTTCTTAAAAAGTCACGTCGTCTTATATTCGGGGTCTAGGCAAATGGCGTACATTAAGCTAGTTTATGCACTCATTCACCGTCCCTCGCTACTACATATAGATGCATGAAATATGGACAGACACAGTGATCGTCTTGAACAAAGCGGCTCAAAAGTAGGTCAAGTTAAACAACTGAGGAGGAGTTACGATGCTAATTTTAAAATCATTGTGATTAATGCAGCAGAGTCATCAAACAACTCTCAAGCAGCCAAGAAATATGGTGTCACTGAATGCAATGTTCAAAGATGGAGAGCACAAAAAGACCGACTTAGCAATGCAAACAGTAAAAGAAAATCTTACCGTGTTCCCAAAAGCTTCCGCTTCCAAGAGATTGACAGGGGAGTGTGTGAATATGTGACTGAAAAACTAATGAAGGAATGCCCATAGAGCGGTCATTCAACTTAAGTCATTGGAAATCGCCAAAGAGCTAAATGTAACCAAAGCCTCGGATGGTGTAGAAGAATGGTAAAAAACGGTACAGCAAGTTTTATTCAATGTATTTTCAGTATAATTATTTTTTTACAAATGACAACCTTTGGTCTTGAAAAAGTGTTTTTCCAAAAATTATTCTTGAAAAAGGGGGGGGGGGTCGTCTTAGATTCAGGATCGTCTTATATTCGGACCAATACTGTACAACATATTACAACATACATGACCTATAAATCTATAGAATAATTGATAGCAGCTTGAACAAGCCAGGTGCTTGCTAAGAACCGGTCTAGCCGAGCGGGAAGGATCTCTGTTAAGCAAAAGTGGAGTAGAGACAGCACATAAAGGATGGTCATGGAGGACCCCAGTTAGCGTGATGTTATGAGGTGGAGAGGTCAGTGGCCGAGGTGTTGAGGTGGATTCTGAAGAGGTGAAGTCTCTTAGATGGGTCATTGTTTGGCTCTGCTCTTAACTGCTGCAGGGAGCGAAACATTGGCATTATATATGTTACATTATTTTGTTAAGGAAGAATCACGTTGTCGCTGTAAGAGCATTTACCCAGGAGCAGGTCTGACTGTCTGTCTGTGTGTCTGTCTCTCCTGCAGGAGCAGTTTGAGTTTGCTCTGACTGCAGTAGCAGAGGAGGTGAATGCCATCCTTAAAGCCCTCCCACAGTGAGAGGAGCCCCACCCTCCTGCTCCTCTGGCTCCTCCTCCTCCTCGCTGCTTCTCTCACGCCCATCTTATTGCTCACTTATCTTCTCACCATCATCATCATCACTTCTCCATACCTCTATCACAGCACATTCTGGTTTCCATGGTGATGTGACTGACGTGTTGTATGTCAGCCTGGGGGGGAAATAAAGAGGTCACTACATTGTACACAAACCTAACATTCCAGATATTAGCATTTTATTGTGTTTTATTTTAAAAATAGATGGATCTGTGAACAAGACCATTCTAAAGTCATGAAGTCAGCTTTGTGAAGGTTAACCTGCCAGCAATGACATGTCAATATTTAGTGATTAGCAACTCGTCAATGAAAACAGCGCAGAGATCAATGGCCGTAATATAACCGCAGACACTGGTCAGAATCCTATTTCTCTATGTCTCTCCTCTCTGCCATCATGCCTCCCTCTCTGTGTCCAGTGCAAACCACCAGTAAACAGTTAACCAGTTCTCCTGTAGTTATAGTTGTGTTGGATCTGTGGGTGGTGAAACATCGGTGCATCTAAATAAATCATATGTTGACACAGTAGACCTATTCATAATTGGTGTATTTTGTTATTGTTTGCATATGAGTGTAATGAGTGGTGTGTACTGTTAAGTCATAAGATCATATTTCATATAATTTCCAGAGCAAGGCTTTATTATTGCTGTGAGTGTTATGTTGCTCCTTTAGCCTGGTAGACATAATGTGTTAAAAAATGTTTTAATCACTTGTCTCAAAATTGTGTTTTAGAATATTCCAGCTTCATAATACATAAGTTGTGTGCAGCAGAAAGATGTGTATTTCATATTCAGATAACAGGTTAGGTTGCCCTGTTGAGGATTCATATTCACTGAATGATCAACTGATTGATGATTCTGGGGAAACGAGCACACAATTGCTGTGAAGTCAACAAAATGATTGACTTCTGATTAGATAGTATTAAACCAGGCTTCATATTTAATTTTCAATTCACATAATTATAGGGCAAATGTTTGAAACACCCCTGCTGTTTTTATTGCTTTGAATGTGTGACATGTTTTGAATTGCAGCGGTATGAAGTGTGCACCTTGCTACACTAGTGCATGGCTATTCCACATACTGTATGTGGTGTACTGTACTAGTACCTGCCTTTGGCATCGAGATTTGCTTAGTAACACAAAAATACTCAACTATGTCATGTCTTGTTTGAGCTTAATATTTGGATTCCTCACATATAATGTATTGTAAATAAATAGGACATTAAAAGCCAAGGATTATAATCATATCTAAAGAACTACAAATATTTTGAGCTGACATTATATCGGAACTCCATTTCTCAGTCAGGGGCTGTCATATATGACTAATATTAAAAATTACATTTATTTTAATGTTTGATGTACTAATATTCAAGCAAATGTGATTTTATTGCAAAAAGGCTTTAATTAGAAGAAAATATTGTCAGTTATCCAGAATAATTAATGGTTCACAACCTATTTTTAGCCACATCTCAAATGATTGTATTTTTATCTGGCCTGCTGTAATGATGCTCTGTAATTATTGAGTTCATTATCCCAACTAAATATATTTAGTTGTTGAATAAAGTCTTATTGTTACTGGAGTGGTGAACTGCCAACTTGACTGCTGATGTGTATTTTTTCTGCTCTATTTTTAAACCATAATTATACAGTATAATTTTACCATCTGCGAGCAGAAGAACATCCGTTGTATCTAAAACAATGGAGTCCATTTTAAAACCCTTGAAGTTATTGTTAGGTTTGAATAATTTGCTTGTGTGTGTCAGAATCCATCTCTATCACTTGACTCAATTTATTTAATTCGTTTTCTGTTTACAATATATAGTGAAATAATAGTAATACTAATATGTTCCTGTATCATTATGCATTAGTGTTTTGGTTTACTTAAATTTACTGCATATTTAAGAATATTTCTTCAGTGGGTCACCTGTATGGTATAATCCGGTCCACCTGGTGATAATAACAATGGTCTTTCAGCTGAAAGCTGACACATTTCACAGTACTTTTTAAATCCAGTTGTTCGTTGCTCATTTTCCACATTCTTACAGCAGGGATTATTCCGTTATTATGGAAACTGGATCCAATTGTACAACCTAAATGGAAGATTATATATTTTGAAAATTCTGCCTTGAATCATGAATGTCTTACATTTTGACAACAACCAGTCTTTTACTGGTGGACTCTTACCAGCTCTAAGTTACTTTTGTAGTGCCTTACTTAAGAACACATACAGTATATGTTTTGCAGGACATGGGGTTCCTTTACCTTCTAATGTCTTTTTAAACGATTTAATGTTAATTCTTTCACAGAGCTTGATAAACTGAGCGCCTTTCAGCTGAACTCAGCTTTAGTTGGTATTATAGGTTATAAAAGTGAATTAGCTAAGATCTTTTTATTTTGAATTTACAGTAAGACAAAAGAGTTAAAAACAAAATCACAAACACTAATGAAAAATCAAGAAGACAAAAGTTAAAAATACAAACATCTTAATAGACAAGGCAAAAAGGTTATTCCTACCCCTTAAAACATGTAGTAGCCTACACAGTACATACATGGCATGTACATTTACACTAGCACACATGCACACACACATATCCACATTCACTTTGAGCCTAACATTCATACAACATTTGAGACCCTGAACGATACGATGATTGTCACTCTAGCAATGGAGGGTGATCCAAAGGTGATTAGATGTATAAAATTATATCTGTCCGGTGCCCAAAGTATCTGCAGTATATCCGACAGATCATGGACACTTCTGGCATTTAGATGATCACTTCCAGCAGTCTCATACGTGCAGTGACCCCAACATTGCTCGCTGTCACTCATCATTAACACATTCATCTGCAACCGTCCAATGGCTCACCTCCTGGGGAATTTAACCATTTGCATAGAAAAATTGCTTTACTCAACGCATTGAGAACGGCCTATTTTGCATAATTATAAATGATGTGGCTGTTGGCAATGAAGAATCTCTCTTATAGATCATGTCTTGTGATGGAAAACTGAGGACAGCTCTGAGGACAGCTGGAAAGGATGGTTTAATTTCATGTTACCTAGGTCACTCTATAATCACTTACCTAATAGATGGAAAAAACACTTAAGATAGTTCTTTAGGGAGAATTTAGTACAGCCAATGATTATTCTTGAATCTGTAAGATACTACATTTTTGTTCTACAAAGATAGCATTTCTGGAATTGCTACAGCAAATTTGACTTCTACATTTGTAAAACTACAACAAGACATTGCTCTCATAGAACACCATCCATGTAGTGGACCAGAAACCATTTTAAAAACGTCCTGCACAATCTGCAGGCAGGAAGGTATATATTCCTTGTACTTGGAGGGGGCCTGGGAGGATGCCCTTGTACTTGTGGATGAGTTAAATCCAGGGATTAAAATAATTAGGTTTATGTAGGCTCTATCCCAACTACTGAACTGTGTTGTTGAATAAAGAGAGAGAAACTTGCACACACACCTGCACACACACACATTACAGGAGTGGGGGGGAGATTGTTCACATTTGACCTCCATGACCTCCCCAACCCAAAGCCACAACAACAGATCTCAACCTTTGACCTCTTTTAGCATTAGAATAGCAGAAGAACAATTTAGTTTCTAAACATTCAACAAAATTAAATAATTTGAAAGAGATGGGCAGAAGAAAGAGAAATATTAGTATACAGAAGTGCTCAAACATTATAACAAAATTAAAATGTTTGCACATGAGATGAGAAAATAAACATTTTGAAGAAATACAAAAAAAAAACATTCTGACTCTGCAGAGAAAGAGAGAGAGAGAGAGAGAGAGAGAGAGAGAGAGAGAGAGAGAGAGACTCAACCATCAACATTTCAGATGAGTGTCTGGTTGAGAGAGCAGCCATCCATAATGCATTCCATGTCTCCTAGCGACAGCAGTTGGCCTAGCAACAGAATCCTGGCAACAGTAGCCCGCCCCTTCAGATCCTAGCCTATGGGAGAGCAGTGTGTCAGACCCACAGGAGCTAAACAGAGAGGTGGGGAGGGTCTGGGCAGCTTCTGACAGAGCTGCCCACCACACCAGGTAAACACGCACACACACGCACACACGTGTACGCACACACACACAGATGCACGCGTACATAAAGACAACATGATATACAAGGTTGGGTTAAGGACACATATACACACTAACACTGTCAGATTTTGAACACACAGTAAACACAAGAGATATAGTACATTAACTTTCAGCATTTCAGAATAGAACTGTTTGTTCTTTCTGTTTCCAAGTATGCATAATGTAAATCTAACCTAAATCATCTGTAATCTAAAGAGCAGTGTTTCCCAACCCTGTTCCTGGAGACCCACGGTCCTGCATGTTGTAGATGTATCCCTGCTAAAACACACCTGAATCTAATGAATGGGTCGTTATCAATCTCTGCAGAAGCCTGGTAACGATAACAACAGCCTTTGGAGAAACACATATGTATGTATGTACAGTATGTATGTAGATAAAAACATCCAAATGTGAACGTGTACCGGGGTCCATCCCACTCAGGGTGCAAACCTCGCTCTACAAGGTACGCTACAGCCCAATGGGCTCTGGCATACAGCCCCAGGGTGTCCTTTAAGGTGTCTGAGAGTAGGGTATAACTGCGCTAACCAGCCAACTACTGTTACACATGCTGATGACAAACAATGTATGAGGTCTATTAATGCTAAATATACAGTATAACCTTAACCGACAATAGATTTTATCCTGAGCATGTTAATGTCTACACTTAATCAGGAATTGCTAGAATATTGGTAGGAGAGAAAATGACATGCTAAATTACCACCCACACTGTAAATAACACTGTTTTAACAGTAATCTTTGTTATTTTATATTTATTTTTTTTTAGATTAGCTTTTATTCAAAAGAATGGCAGGAGCTCCTACTTTATGCAACACAGAGAGGAGAATAATTAAAACGAAAGCTCATAGATTGAAAGGTTTAACCCCTACATCACTAGGCCAGATGTGTATATAACTTTAATATACACGTCTGGCCTATGGAGGCCAGACTATC